>JARSSU010026260.1:0-35756 GCA_029619165.1 Eurosta solidaginis
CAGTCCTGTTGAGATATCATGATGAAATTGACAGGAACGTACTCCTATTACTATACGTTTCTAAATAAAAATTAGCAAAATCGGATAACGAACACATAAGCCCCTTAAAAAAATTGCTTAAGTCAAATTTTAACAAAAAATGGAATAATCTTTACAGTATATAAGTAAATTATGTCAACATTCACTCCAGTAATGATATGGTGCAACAAAATACAGAAATAAAAGAAAATTTCAAAATGGGCGTGCTCCGCCCTTTTTCATTAATTTGTATAGAATACTTTTAATGCATAAGTCGAAAAAAAATTTACCAATCCTTGCTATTGTAAGAGCATAGCATCTATGACGATAATTGTTTCTGTGAAAATGGGCGAAATCGTTGAAGCCACGCCCAGTTTTTATACACAGTCGACCGTCTGCCTTCACGCTCGGCCGTTAACACGATAACTTGAGCAAAAATCGATATATCTGTACTAAACTCTAGTCTCACGTACTTATCTGACTCACTTTATCTGGTATTAAAAATGGCGAAATCCGACTATGACCACGCCCACTTTTTCGATATCGAAAATTTCGAAAAATGAAAAAAATGCCATAAGTCTATACCAAATAGAAAAAAGGGATGAAACATGGTGATTGTGATTGGTTTTTTGCCGCAAAAATATACTTTAGAAAAAACTTTGTAAATGGGTGTGACACCTACCATATCAAGTAGAAAATGAAAAGTTCTGCAGGGCGAAATCAAGAAGCCCTGGAATCATGGCAGGAATACTGTTCGTGGTATTACATATATAATAAATAGCGGTACCCGACAGATGATGTTTGGGACCCCTGGAATTTTGGTCGATAACTCGAAAACGCCTTCACATATACAACTAAGGGCACACTCCCTTTTAATAAACCTCATTAATACCTTTAATTTGATACCCATATCGTACAAAAACACATTACAGAGTCACCCCTGGTCCACTTATGGCGATATAGTCGAAAAGGCGTCACCTGTAGAGACTAAGGTCCAGCTGTGTAAAATACTTCATTAACAACATAGGTATATTTTACATTTATTAAATAAAACGAATTGATAGCTGAAGAAAGATAGCAAAGGCAAGTTGCTCCCCTTTTATAGTATTACCATTTGTATGTATCCATGAAAAAGACAATTTGTCTCCAAAGCTCTCAGCTGAATATGTAATATTCGGTTACACCCGAACTAGCCTAACGTACTTGTTTATTATGAGTTCATTAAGGAGAATGTGTGTAAACAATTCAAACAACTTTTGTTTTATTTGGTGGCGCGTTATGTTCAAGAAATTTCGTTTGAATCGCAGACCTAGTGATACGAGCTTTTGTAGACTTATTCGGTTCCTTATACGGATATATGTAATAACAAACCCTGGATTCCAAGTTTCGTATGGCAAAGTTGTGCTGCGTCATTGCGCTTATCGGCAAATAGAAAGACTTCATTTCAAGTACCAAACTCCTGTGATATGACATGAACCTGCGGACCATTACGCGAGTGTTATTTCTGTGTGGTAAACATAACAGGAACAAACTGCAGAAATCACTATAAACGGACTTATCGCACCTACTGACTGCTACGTACAATATTACATCCCTTCTAATCGAATTGGGTCCGTCTATATAAACATAAGTAAGGCCTTAGTCAAAACTGCTGAATGTTTCTAAATCATTTCAAACATAGTTCTGAAAAGATGAAAGCCGGGAGTTCGATAGCCCACAGATTAAATAAATACATGTAAAGCGCGATAACTATGATATATATTAGGCCGAACTTCCCCTGCAATTTGTCGTCGCCTCCTTTTTAAATTTTTCCTACAAATGGCGGGACTGGCTACATGTTTATGCCAACTCCGAACGGCATCTGCAGGTAGATGATTTCACCGTGAAGACAGATATATACACTCGGAGTGCTTGCCGAATCACTGCCGAGGGGCAACCCACTTGGAAAACTTTCTATCCATTGAAAAAAACTTGTTTCTAAAATATGATGTTTCTTGCGCGGGGCGTGAAACCAGGATCTTCGGTGTGGTAGACGAAGCAATAGCCGCATAAAAGCGCCTAAAAATGTGCATGGGACAAGTTCGTTTGGGTTGTAAGAGTCTTTAGGAAACAGAGACGTTACCCACTTCTCTAAGCATTTAACTCGTGTGTAACATGAGTATCAAGAGGACTTCCTCATAGCCACCTGAGACAGTTTTCCTGAAAGTTAAGACGATCTTAGTGAAGAGCAGGGCGAGCGTCCGCACTATGGAAGACCGATATAAGAAAGCTGGAACGCACATATGGTTGCTGATTTACTGCTGGAGCATTCAGAGTATTGCTCCTGAATTAACTCAAAAAAGATAATCTTTAAAAGATTGAATTGAAGAAAAAAATAATAAAATAATTTTAACTAGAAAATTTATTACTAAACTATTTCGAAAACTAGAGCTGTTGGAAAAAGCTTCGACATTTGAGATTAGGGTAGAAAGTACTTCATAAATCATGAATAAAATTCCACGCACCAGAACCTATGGCCCCCAGGTTATTCTTCAAAGTCTGTAATGCAATGCATCTCACTTGAGACTATTGAGATTTATGGTAATGAGTTGAGAGCATAAAACGGTGATATAAAACATGGAAAATATAAAAAGTAAAAATGAATAAGTTATAAAGAAAATCATTGCGATAGAATGTGACAAAATGAAAATTTGCTAAAATCAATACTGATTGTGTGGTAAAAGGACGTAATGATGCGTGTGGCAAGTAGTAAAATGAGCGATAAAGCTTGCATTGTAGTTTTGGAAAAATAATAAAAATGTATTGTAACGAATTTACTGCAATCCCCTTATTTGCAATTTCTGCTAACGTTCGAATCACTGAACTGTTGAATAAATAACTCCACTAGTCAATAATGCAAAATGGCCTTTATTAAAGTTCTTCACAATAGAACGTACTCTCACATGCTTCTCAAATCAAACTGATTGTCGCGCCTCTACTGTTGCTGCCTTTTATACACTCTGATTTCCTCGTTCGCATCTTCTAGGCGCTTCCATTTCCAGAATTACTAGTTGGCCATCAGCTATAAAATTTCTCAGCTGTAACTACAATGTTACGATTTTTAGCTTCTCTCATTGCATATTTTCGGGATATCTCAGATATTCATGTGGGGTGTGCGTTGCTTCTCCGCTGCGTGTACGTACATATGTGTAGACATAATGATTGATTCGTTTATGTAGATACAAGTGCTGTCTGCTTTATTGTTGTTGTGACTTCATTTACTTAGCATCAGATTAGGGATGTGAGTATCACTTAGTGTCACTAATATTCGTCACAATATGAAAGCTGTGTAAACGGATAATACGAGACTTGATGCTATTCAAAGATAGAGTGAAGTAGATATTCGTAAGGATCTAACACCTAGACTCACGCGAGACACTTCGAAAGGAATCTGCGAAGACATGTGGCTTTTGACTGAGAACCTTTTTATTACTCTTACTGAAGTATTTTGATATTAGCTTTACCCCCACTGAACATGTATCTTCGAGCATCTAAAATAAATATGGAAGCGTGTCGAAATTTGAAGCGCATAGGAGGGTCTTTCGAGAAAAGTTTTCCACATGTGGAACTTGAGTGGTGTTCGTGTTGTTGGTAGATAAGCAGAGAGTAATATTCAAGTTTTGACTAATAGACATATTTTCAAGGTATCGAATGCACCTTGGAGGTAAAGGGGTCTGTAGGCTCTGTAGGTATGTCTTTATTCTTTGAAGGAGTCTTGCTTCTTGCAGCCCTACAAGTCCTAGGGCCCTTTTGATATTTGACTCCTTTTCTATTCCAAAAGTTTCCTGGGTTTTCAAAAGCTGGTTAGCTGCAATTGATCATAACAAACTTTATACCAATTAGGCGAAGATCTCTCAGCTATTCCGAAGGCCAAACCCTGGATCAGCAGAGCGAGGGTTGCACGGAGTCGACTATTACTTACGCTTAAGTTGTAACGGATAGGGATCTCAATTTTACAGATACGTCTCAGACGCCTTTTTCGGTGCCAGAGCGACGTTTCTTCTGGGTTCCTGCTACGAAAAGAGCCCTGGATAGTTTCGTGTACAAGGGAGTTCTGATAGAATTTACTCATACAACAGTCTGCGCGAAGAGGCTATCGCAAAAAAGTGTTATGGGTTCATAATCACTAGTGTGATTCTGCTTCTTTAGTCTGGGATGTTGTCATCACTGTGATTCTTGAAACTCAAAGCTAAGGCTGTGAGTGGTAGCCTTCGTAGATTACTTAGCGATTCTGGTGAAAGGAAATTTTGAGAGGCGACATGCATCTCGCAGTTTATAAAGTTATCTTTGTTTTCTAGGAAGCTCGAGTAAGCACAAATTAAAGTTGCCCGACACACTCTCAGCGGAGGTCGGCCATTATTAGGGTTTTTAGGCAATCTAACATTTACTGGATAAGCAAGCGGAAAACTAAGGGCTAGAGCTTGGCATGGGCGCGATACGGCTGGTAAGCGGAATCGACAGCAGTTAACAGCTTTAGAAAAAATGAATGTTAAGATGGAATTAAAATATTACGTGGTGATTCCAAGCTTCGCAGTAGTTAGATCTTGAACGATTGGTTTTGGTGTAAGTTGAGCAAAGGCTTCAACCTTGATACGTCAAAGAAACGGTAACTCACTTTATGTGAGAGAGTTGAGAGCTGGATCTAGCATATATAAGGCTTGTCATGACTATTGTCTGGGTCATGAAACTCAAACTGAGTTTGATATAAGATACGAGATACAGTACAAATGACTTACGAGTCAAACGCGCCGCATTACACCCTATGAAAGGATTTTTTGATATCTCATATCTGAGAGATCAATGCATTGAACTTTGTATGTGGACATTTGAAGTTTTAAATATAAGCCTCCCTATACAGCTGAGCATTGACGCCTTTTGACGATTTACCTGACTTCCAACTCTTATGCGCTGTTATGGTTGGATTTTCAATTGACCAGTGTGTTGCAAAAAACTCATAGCGTGCGTATTAATATCACTGATTGTTGCAGGTATCTGAAGGATAACGGCTCTACCTTCTATGATTAAGTCTTTTCCACCCCAACACCAAATCAGAATGAAAATATTTTAATAATAATTCATTCTAAATGCTAATGTTCTTGACTTTCTTTTAATGAGAATTGTAGCTCGCCTAACAACTCAACTAAAAACTTAAGCCAAAAATTGCAAAAAAAAGAAAAAGCAAGCAAAGTATGAAAGACCGCCATAAAATCTTTTCCACGCCATTTTACGCCATTCTTAATTAAAAGCAAAGTTTAAAGCGTAACTCAGCTTGTATGTGTGCGTGAAAGCAGGGAACGGCAATTTACTAGCGCTTTGCTTGGCATTCTTTGAGACGGATTTCCGGCAGAGTCGCTGCACTAACCACGTCTAACCGCATGTGCAAAGACGGCCCTCACGCCAGGTAGTCAAGCGAACCTAAACCAAAGTGACAGCTAAACTTTTACACTTTTATGTGGAGCTTTATAGCATGAACCGACATGCAATGGCTGCACTCAACTTTACACATAATTCATTTATTATTTTATATCTACATTCACTCAGTTGAAAAAATAAAAAAATTACATACGCGGTCAATGAACTATAACTATTCTTTAGATTTTGCTTAGAGACTTTTTTGTGCCGCTTAGAACTATTGTGTGCTACATAAATTTCTTTCGTGACGCCGTAAACCGCAGGCTGATTTAAGATATCACCCGACTTATTTTGATAATGTTGACCTGTGTGTGAATAGGTTTATGAAAGGATGGCAGTTTGATGAGAAGAAGGAGAAGAGTAGTGCATGTGCTGAGATATATTTTTCTACTTTTTAAAGAAAACGTTTGAGAGCTCAGAAAAGCTGGCTTACTATTTAAAAGTTTTGGTATCAAACAGAGGTTGGCAAATTTTTACCAACAAGACGCTAATTGTTTTCGTATAATTGACACCAACTGCTTTTTAAGAAGAGCTTCGTCGACTTCTAATCGATGACAACAATACCGACAAGATTTTGTTATCGACGATACAGAAATTGGTAACAATCCGATAATCCCTCGCGATAAAATACTTCGATAAGAAATAGATAGCACGCCGCCCGGTACCGGTTTCGTTTTATCCTTTTCTTTCTTTCCGTTTCTTTAATTTATTTTCTTTGCTTTTCTTTAACACCGAACGGGAACATGTCGAGCGAAGGTTAGTTACGTTGAGTTTCGCTGGTCCATGAGGACCTCCATATGTAGACTGAATAGGTGTTTCACACAAAGGTTTCATTTATTGAAGGAAATTTTGATACTTCGGCCTTAATCTGCAAGTTCGTTGCTAAAATGAGAGACTTGCGGAAGAAAGAGGGGCAGAGGAGAGGAAATGATGGAGGACTATGAAGCAAAAAAAATATCAGATAAGTGAATGTTGCAATCAGGTAGTTGTAAGTCCCTTTTTTGTGAGGATGCTACACCAGTGCACGGGAAGATAAAAAAGAAGTTGCAAAAGGGCGACACAATTTTTCTTTTCGCTATAATTAGCGGATAATACGCAAAAAATATCAGCTTAGACGCATTCCAATCTAGGAGAGTGTAACCGTGAACTTAGGCAAAACATCCCAAACAAGCACTTGAAAAGCGGGACAAATTTTTCTATCGCAACTAATAGCGCATAATTTGTGACAAATACCGGCCTATTAATTTTTGATCCGCGAAGGTGCCTTTGCTACTTCACGTTCCTTGAACTTTTTGTTGTAATAGCAAATTTCTTTTGATTGACACGGCTTCGTGGTTGAACAAAATTACCTAATTATGGTGTTGCAGTTCTAAATGATCCGTCTTATTTAGATAGCGTATGTTCGTTTACAAGCGTTGAGTGATCTCTTATTTGTGGACCTCTGGTTCAGCTCGCCCAAAAATATCTCGTTCATTTAGGTAAAAACTTGTCTCGAGAAATTTGGCTTATTTCGGGATGACAGTTTCTGAAGCCTATGTCTGCAATTACTATATCCTCTGCAGTAGCAAGTACAATACGCAGAGTCGAATGTGCGTTGAGATCGCAAGCATTATGCGATTATCACCCCTAAATAGTGCACTGCTATCGAGAAAATAGTCGTACTGACAATGGCTGGAGATATGTAAGTGTTATGATTCCAAGATTGTCATCTTCTAATCGATCATAAATCCTTGGTGTTGTAAGGTACTGTCTCAGCGGTCGATGACGAATGCGAGACCGCTTCTATTTTCTTTCATGATCTTTCGTGTAGACGTTATAGCTACGGCTAATCCGGACAGTTAATCTGGAGGTAGGTTCTTCGGAGAGCGAGGTGGTAAAGACATGTGGTCACGAGGGATGAATGCACGTTGATATATGTATAAGGCTAGGTTGCATATTGCTGTTTCAGTCCAGTGGTTTGACTTATCAGGGTGTTGCCGTTGCCATCCCAGAACATCAGGAAAGTTCCATCGTCCGCGGCATAATCTGCCCTGGGTGGATGTCATTGTTATATCTATTCTGTGCTTTGAAAAAAAGTGCGTTATGCGAAGGCTTTGCCCTCTAACAGCCATTTCCAAATTAGCAAAGCCTGTTAGAGAGCTAGCCATCTACTCGGTTAACTCATGTACTTACCTACGGTCTGAAGAAAAAAGGAGACTGTACTGGATAGCACTGTGCACCGTCTGTTTCGCCTTATGCGTCTGTCGATACTATGGACTCATTCAGTCTATGTGAGGTCCTCAGTGACCAACCAGTTTTACTAAATAAATTTTTCTCTATTTAAAGAAAATTTGTTTAGGAGATTATTTCCTTATTTTAGGTGAGTGTTGTTTCATGGATGTAGTAATTTTTATAATTTTACTAAAAAATAAAAATAAATCTAATGCGCGATAACCTCTGAAGAGGTTTTAGGCCGAGCTTCTCTTCCAATTTGCTTCGTGCTCCTATTTTAATTTTACCTACAATTTGGCGGGACGGGACCTATTTGTTTTATGCCGACTCCTAACGACATCTCCAAGACAGATGATTTTCACTGAGAAACTCTTCATGGCAGAAAATACACTCGGAGTGCTTGCCAAAACCTGAAGAGGGGCCACCCCGCTTAGGAAAATTTTCTTCTAATTAAAAAAGCTTGTTTCTAAAATTTTGATGTTGCTTTGCCCGGGGCTTGAACCCAGGATCTACGGCGCGGTAGGCGGAGCACGCTACTCATCATCAGCATGGCGGCCGCCAAAACATCTTATTTTGCTTATATTACTTCTAATTTGTGTTCTGAATGCTCTATCTCATTTTCATCTGCAACAAATTAAGAAGTCATTAGCTTGTGGTTGCTCTCATCGATTGCATCTATCAGCTAACAAATTTTCGCACAAACTCGTTGCAATATTTCCCAAAAGTTCGTTAATTTTCATCTACCACGCCCATTATTAGTTTTTCACTTCATTCTCGAAGCAATCTCTTCTCTTTTCTCCCTATGTTTTCAAGTTCTGTCACTCATTTTCTGCTCTTTCATCGTTTTTTCATTATGTTATAATTAAATACGATTTCTTGCAATTTCTTTCAGCTCGATTAAAGCAATTGAAGAAGTGTATTGAGTAAGTTCCTCCACTGAGTAAGTCTCAACTCCCCCAAAAACTACTTATTTATTTGTTTTCTCCTCTCACCCACTTCCAGCAAAACGCTTATGCATCAATTTGAAGTGATGATAGCTGAGACAGGAATGAGTCAATGAATATACGCATGACTGCACAAATGAAGTGATGTGAGTATAGCAGCTAAAATCGCCAATCAAATTGTGTAGTAGGGTGTGAGGGAATGTTAAGATGGTCTATATATAGTTTTCATCAAGCAATCAATGAACCGAATTTTATGACTTAAACAATTGTATAGCTTTGTGCGTGGTACATTTTCTCATTAAAATAATCTTGATTAATTGTTTGAAGTATTTGAGATTCATGTGTGTGTGTATGTGTATTTATGTGTTAGAGAAGTCAAGAAAGTTGTGTTCCTTTGACTAGTATTCCTTCAATTTATTTATTTGCTTTATAATGGTCTTTCTTTTTAAGTGGTGGTATAAACAAAAATTAAATAAGTACTTGAAAGTCTCTGGTTACTTCATTGATGATGCTCGTTGTATTGAAAATTAATGTCAGTATGAAAGAAACTACTTAATTGATTTGATAAGTTATGTTTGAATAGATATGTTGGTCACTATGAAATGAAACGGTTGGATGCAACAATTGAATATTTGGCGCTTAAGGTAAAGCGGTGTGTAAAAAATTTCCACTATAGCCGAGTCCATAACCAGAATGTCTCGCGTTTTACCCAAACAATACAACCTTTTCTCATGTTTGAGTTGTGAATAATGTTATAAAATATCGCACACTACTGTACATCTCTTTCTTAAGCACTAGTGAACATATGCGTCTACAGCAACAACGACAACATAAGCACAAGATAATAAGTACTACATACGACGCGTGAGTCAAAATATTTTGGTATTAGTTATACCGATATAACAGCGATGACTCGCGAGTCACACACACAGTGTGTAGACCTTAGAACGAAACTTACACAATACACAGGTTTAAGGTAGAGAGGATAGACTTATGCGAGATAGGCTTATGCAAGGGTTTGGAAATAAGCATGTAAGGAAATCATAGCGCAGCAGCGCCTATAAAAGTAGCAAGTGAACGATATCAGGTGAATAGTTTGATTTTAACTCGTTATAAGTCCCTGAGATATCTGTGGCATTGCAGTATATGTACATCCATCATTGAAAACACAAGGCTTATCCTCAACAAACTTACAGAAACTCCTTGTCACGGTATTCTTCTTGTCTTGAAGTGATAAGGAGACTCCCAGAAGGTTTTAGGGAGTTTTGTCTATGTAGATGGCCTTTTAGCACTATTGAATAAATAAAAATAAATGTAAGGCGCGATAACCTCAGAAGAGATTTTAGGCCGAACGTGTCTTCCAATTTGCGTCGTGCTCTTATTAATTTTTCCTACAAATTGGCGGGAGACGACCTACTTATTTTATACCGACTCCGAACGGCATCTGCAAAGCAGATACGTTTTCTCTGCAGAAGCTTTTCAGGGCAGAAATACACTTGGAGTGTTTGCCAAACCACTGCCAGATCTCTCCCCGCTAAATAAAAAGGTTTGGAGAAGCTATACATTGCGCTGACTAGCCAAAGTGGCAATACACGACCCCTTTGAATCCCACCTGAAGCGATCGGAGAATGATATGTAGTGCCAATATGAAGACCATGGTTCAAGAATTAATTTATATATTAATAAAGCTTGAAATTTTTCCGGAACTCTGACAACTATGCACTGCGGCTGATCAAATACGAATCGATTCATATAAATTTTATATGATTTTACGTATGCTAAGTATGCGAAACAGCCTGTCAATTGATTGTATGGAAATTTTGTTAGCGTATTAATATATAGATATAAACGGGGCTTTACACAGTCTAAAGTCTAAGTCTCCTTAGTAATATACTGCCTATGCAATATTTCGACCTAAAATCGAAAACGTTTTTGGGTCGTTTTTTTTCGTTTAATATACAACGTGAAATTTTCCGATTCAATCAAAATGCATTTAAATAATAATAAACTAAGTCGAAATAAAAGATAATATAATAAAATAAAATAAGAAATATCAAAATAAATTAGCATAACAGACAATATACAAATTTTAATGTAATATCTTTGTAGCAAATTTATCTATTTTTTGTTCACTATAAGACGTGTTATATCTAAAATGAGCATAAAATCTGGAAATGCAAAAAACATTTGGGACAAATTTGCAATTAATTGTTATAAATAAATAAATTTAGTGAGTTTGAACAAAAGTTGAGTCATTATTTCTGATTTCATTTTTTTAAAGCAACTAAAATGAAAAACAAAGAACCTGTGACATAAAGACCTATGCTTTTACGTGTAAGTAAAATTTGTCCAAAAAAATAGGCCGGTTAAGTTATTACTTCTCTTAAAGTTTTTTTGTGCGCTAACAATTATTTTAGAACACTTTTTTAAGGATTTTGGTACAGACCAATATAGGTAATTGGCAACAATGGGAAACAATATTTTATTTGAACTGAAAATGAGCGAAGCAGTAGTTCTCTCACCGTTTGGCGTGTACAAATATATACATATGTAGAGATGAAACATTTGAGCAACGCGACAATTGAGCATTTGGAGCTATGTACTCAGGGGGGTTTGTGAACATAATGCGTCCTACAGATGGCAATTTCGATAGTTGCACAGATTTCGAATTTACAAAAAACTTTTTCTATTAATTATAAACAAATAGAGTAATATTTGTTAACAAAAATAGGCCTATGCACTGTGGCTGATCAATACGAATCGATTCATATAACTTTTATATGATTTTACGTATGCTAAGTATTCGAAACAGCCTGTCAATTGTTTGTATGGAAATTTTGTTAGCGTATTAATATATAGATATCAACGGGGCTTTACACAGTCTAAAGTCTTAGTCTCCTTCAACAAAAATGTTTGCTCTACCTTCAAACCATATAACGGATTAAATGTGAGTATTGCATAAATCACTTACTGACGTCATAAATTTCAACAGTTAAATTAATAAAGTGTATGTATATGTTTCCTTCAAAAGTAACTTCATATGATGCTAACGCTTTCATTACCTTCTTCAACCCGTCTATGATGTGTAAAATCTCTTTCTAGTATGAATCAATATGACATGACCGCTTTTAGCGGCTTTGTTTGTGTAACAAATTGGGAAATAGCATACACAAAGCATTACTTTACATATACAATGAAATGTTGATCAAACATACAAACAACATACACACATACATATGTATGAGGTTTGTATATGAATAGGCATAAATGTGCCCTATTAATTTACTGATTTGCCCTTAGTCGGTATTGAAGTGCTTTTCAAATTATATGTACTGTTATTATTGTTGTAGCTGTCAAATGATAATGGGAGCATAATTTCCATCGTCAAAGTCAAAGCTCATATTTCATCTAGAAATAAGTTTAACAAAGCATATCATATGTCATCTCAACAAACTTGAATAATATGAAAATATGTATGTATGTAGAATGAGACGCTTAAGTACTTCTAAAGGGTGTTACAAAAAGAGCTAACATTAATTTCCAAAAGAAATAATAAATGAAAATTGACTTGACTCTATTCTAACATCTGCATACTTTTGTCAGATCCTTTACAATATGTAATTGGTATAGCAAACTGCTTAATTTCCTAAATTTCGTTGCACAAAATGCGCTAAGTGTACTTGCAATTGTTTTGTTGGCTTCCCTTTTAGGTCCCTATTACTTTACTCTCTTTGACTGGCATGTAAATGGTTTACTAATTAAAAGCATTTCGTCATTTGTGCTAAGCTTTTAAAGGATATAAATCCAAAGCTCTGCAAAATTTCGTCTTCCTTAGAGTCAACGCTACTTATGACTCAGTGAGCAATGAAAAAAAGTACCCTCTCCACGAACACAAATCACGGTCTATAAGTTTCTAATCATCCTCGTGTATGGCTGTGAATTGGACAGTGTCGATAAGCGATGAAACATGGGATTGGCCCAAGATAAAAGTTCTCCGGAAGATTTATGGTTCTGTCCTTAATATCAACGTTGTGTACTGAAGTAAGTTTTATGATGAGCAGTTTGAGCTTTACGAAAAATTCAAAAGAATTCAAGTGGGTGAAAATAAACTTTGAAATCCAGCCAGCTACTTCCAACTTACTTTTCACATATGCTTTCTTATATGAATTTAAGTAAGAACAAAAGATAAACCTTCCTTACCTCCGCCAGTCTGTCACTAAATTGTGGACCCAGAATTCTTACTATTGTTTTGCGATCCTGCGCATCAACAGAAAAATTGATGAATCCACTCCTATGTTTCCCCACACTGAGGAGTTATTTTTAGTATGGAGTTGTTAACTACTATGACACTAATCTTACACTTACTGCAGATTTGTTTAGTTTGTGAAAGTGGCTTATTACTTTTCCATCCAAACATGGCCGTAAAGGTTGTTTACATAGGTTTCGAAACCTTTCCCGACCATCTCGTCAGCAAATCATTACCTTCAATCGTGCTGTTTTGCAGGAGCAAATGGGGTGCATTGAGTTGCTATATGAGCGTCGGCGAGGCTCGACCCCTTCGTACGATATCCGATTTTATCACGTTGCATGCTAACTGCAGTGAGATATAGTGGTACTGTCTCGCCTTTTTCCAAAATTCTTCCCAGCGATTATAATTCAGCCTCAGATAATTTCCTTTGGCAATTGATTGAATTGTAGACTTATTGGAAGCTGCACCGATCAGCACTCAGTGCACACAAACAAATTTTGTGCAGTGTTAAAACTTTTCGGAGGAATATCAAAGTTAATTGTGGAGTCAACGCTGCTGCTCGTTTTATTGCGTAATGGCAGATGCGCTCCTGTACAGCTGAAATCGGGAATTGTCTCTCAAATACTTTAATTTAGCCAAAGTTATTGTTTCTACGCTGGCTATATTACAACCTACTCTGTCGCCATGTTACCGTACTACGTTTCCTTGATATGAGCCCGCCAAGCTGGCTTAGTAATCAAAGCGATGGAACGCAGAAGCAACTGTACCGCGGACAATTTCGTCAGAAAAGGTACTTGTCAACGGGAGACAGGTCAATGGGAGACACTTGATACAGTTGGCTTTGTTAAACATGCAAATTCCAAAGAGGCTCAGGATCCGTAATGCAGGATGATTGGCAAGATTAGGCACAGCTATAATGCAAAAATAAGACTTAGTTTTTAAGCTCAAACTTCTAAACTTGCATTGAAGCTAAAATTTTAAATGCCAATTCCTCTTCTTATGCTTTTACATGCACCACAACCTCAAACACAACCACGATGTTCTCTTCTGGAGAGATTTTGTGGTGACGCCATTACTGGCAACATCATACCCAGAATAGAAGAGTCATGTAGACTTTTCTTCCAGGGAAATGTCGGTTTGATTAAAGCGGTCCAACAGTAGCTTCCTGTTTTGAAGAAAATCAACAATCTTAAGACAACAAATTAAAAGCAAGTTAGGTTAGCTTAGGTTAGCTTGAAAGGTGTACATGGGAATTTTCCAAACATTCACTCGCAGACTTATTTGTCCTTTGTGAGTGCCTTCAGTGAGTGCAGGGTGACGACACATTCGTCGAACCAGATTACTTCCTAGTGGTCCTCAATGAACCTTTTGCTTTCTCTGATGAACTTAAGTAGAAGTGAAAGATCATTCCCAACCTCAGCCAGACTGTCGAAAAACCGTGCGTACAGAAATCTAAACGTCTTGTTTATAATCCTGGACATCAGCAGATAAAGTGATGAATCGACTCCTCTTCCCTCTCATTCTGACAGCTTCTGCAGAGGGAGCTTGTTGGTATGCGCCAAAGCGCAGCATTGTTATCACACGCGTAAGTATTTCTCGTTACCCTAATCTCATATTCCTCAATTTTCCACAGTAGATAACCCAGTTGTCGTTCGGAGCTGTCCGCCTCGCTTATGTTCATTTCGGAACTTTTCTTGGCCATCTTATCTGCAGATTCATTCCCTCCAGTATCACTGTGCACTGGGACCCAGCAAAGTGAGACATTTAGGTACCTTACGGACAGCGAAGCTCGACACCCTCACACCATATCCAGCTTTATCACTTTGGATTCTAATGTATTTAAGAAGGCCTGGCTGTCGACAATTATCGTTACATTGATGCCTTGGACCGTACTGTTCTGTAGTAGTCTGGGTGCTCTCTCTATGACCAAAAATACTTTTTACTAAAGAAATCTTTAAAGTTTAGTTTGAAATGCATTACTGAATAAAAAAGACGATTCTTTCTGCCATTACGCAGGTGAATGCACTCCAAAATGTACACCAATATTGATGAATCGTCTTACCACAAATGTCAGTTAATTAATTCGTATTAATAGCTGCAATCTTTTGTAATGAATTCCAAAAAAGCCTCATTTGAAATTTCTTTACACTAAAATAGCGGAGCAGAACCACGAACATATAACACTCAGAACCATTAGTGAAGAGAGGTTGGTGTTGTTGTTGTGACCACTCACAAATTGTCACCAAAATCCTATCACGGGAGTCCGCAGAAACTTGCTGTTTCAACAAAGTTAGACCAAAGGGATAAGGCTGTTAGGTTATGCGCGAATACGTTACAAGCAAAACATACACTAAGTATATCATGTTGATTCTGGATAAGTAAGAGCTTCTTCAATAAGACGTCTTTTAGAATGTCCAGGTTTCGGGTATTCAGCAAAACCTGTAGGTTCAACATATCATTTCTCTTCTATATGGAGAGTATTCTCGCCTAGCTGTGTAGATGATGTTCTGATGACATTGAAAGTGATCCCGTGGCAATTCTGGTGGCGGTGTTTTCACAGGCCTGCAGTTTCCTCCATTGGGCTCGCTCGCTTCGTGAACCGACTTATAAAGCATACGAGGTTTATATGCTATACTAGTCACTCAAATATTATTTCAGAATTTACAGGAGTGCAAGTAATCACCTCGATTTAATAGGAATTTAAAAACGCGTTATATACTCTATTAATAATTGTTGGTTGGCATCAATTTCCATATTTCATCGAGTATTTTTTTGCAACTTGGTGATGGAAGATATGTGCATACAATTACATAACATATTTAAGGTAATGTATCACAAGCCACATGTGCCACTATCACCACGAAACACTCAGCGTCATAAAAGATGCAACGTGCAAACAAAACCACAAAATGTACATCCTGATGATGAACTGTTGAACAAAACCAACAAACAAACACACAACCATACTCTGTAGTACTAAAAGTAAAGGATAATTTAATTACAGTTAATATGGAAAATTACTTTTGAAATGTATGGCAGTTGAATAGCTTACAGCGTCAGTATATTCGTTTCTGAGATGGTCTGGCTTGTACCTTAAAGGTGCTTGTTACCGGAAAGTACCTGGTCTGTATCCGGCAAAGGACCATCGTCTCTATCGCTACAATAACAGCAACAATCGTCAGTATATGAGTTGAATGCGTTTTCAACAATTCGGAAGAATGTGGAGTGGGGTCCGAAAAAGAAAAGTTTTCTTACTTCTTACTACTTGGTGTCTTGGTATTTGCACGATTTTCATTTACTATGGGCTTCTTGAAATAGACAACATTGTGTATCGGGAATCTGGTATAATTTCGAATTGTAGTAGTAGGATTCTGTCTTAGCTGAGAATTCGCCAGATCTTTTTCGCATTACTAATTTACCGAATGGCGACCACCGTGGTGTGATGGTAGCGTGCTCTGTCTATCATACCGAGGTTCCTGGGTTCACGCCTCGGGCAAAGCAACATCAAAATTTTAGAAATAAGGTTTTTCAATTAGAAGAAATTTTTCTAAGCGGGGTCGCCCCTCGGCAGTGTCTGGCAAGCGCTCCGATTGTATTTCTGCCATGAAAAGCTTTCAGTGAAAACTCATCTGCCTTGCAGATGCCGTTCGGAGTCGGCATAAAACATGTAGGTCCCGTCCGGCCAATTTGTAGGGAAAAATCAAGAGGAGCACGACGCAAATTGGAAGAGAAGCTCGGCCTTAGATCTCTTCGGAGGTTATCGCGCCTTACATTTATTTTTATTTATTTAATTTACCGAATTTTTCATCCCATAGGCATGACAATTTTTTGTAATTCGGAGCAAAGATTTTCAATTCCTCTCCCTCTCTATTAAATCTTTTTTAGTTATCTCAAAGAAAGTTCTGGGTTTTAGCAGCGTATTATTACCTACTTACTTAATTGGCGCTTAACCGTCTAAACGGTTATGGCCGTCCAACAAGGCGCGCCAGTCGCTCCTTCGCTCCGCCAACCGGCGCCAATTGGTTACACCAAGGGAGTTTAAATCGTTTTCCACCTGGTACTTCCAACGGAGTGGGGGCCGCCCTCTACCTCTGCTTCCATAGGCGGGTTCCGATAGAAACACTTTCTTGGCCGGAGCATCATGTTTCATTCGCATAACATGGCCTAGCCAGCGCAGCCGCTGCGTTTTAATTCGCTGGACTATGTTGATGTCTGCGTATAGCTCGTACAGCTCATCATTAAATCTTCTTCGGTACTCGCCATCGCCAACGCGTAGAGGTCCATAAATCTTTCGAAGAACTTTTCTCTCGAACACTCCCAAAGCCGCTTCATCTGCTGTTGTCATGGTCCATGCTTCTGCCCCATATAGCAGGACGGGTACGATAAGGGACTTGTAGAGTATGATTTTCGTTCACCGAGAGAGGACTTTACTTTTCAATTGCCTACCTAGTCCAAAGTAGCATTTATTGGCAAGATTGATTCTTCGCTGGATTTCAGTGCTGATGCTGGTTCCCAAACGAAGTCTTTTACTATTTCGAAATTATGGCTGCCAACAGTAGCGTGGTTGCCAAGGCGCGTATGCGCTGACTCTTTACTCGATGACAGCAGGTACTTCGTTTTGTCCTCATTCACCATCAAACCCATCTTTACCGCTTCTTTTTCCTGTTTGGAGTAAGCAGAACTAACAGCGCGGGTGTTTAGGCCGATGATATCAATGTCATCAGCATATGCCAGTAATTGTACACTTTTATAGAATATTGTTCCAGTGCTGTTAAGTTCTGCAGCTAGTATAATTTTCTCCAGCATCAAAGTAAAGAAATCGCACGATAGGGGGTCACCCTGCCTGAAACCTCGTTTAGTTTCGAACGGCTCGGAGAGGTCCTTCCCAATTCTGACTGAGCTGATGGTGTTGCTCAACTTCATTTTGCACAGCAGTATAAGTTTTGCGGGGAAACAAATCGCAAGCGGGAATAGGGCTCCTGCTGTCGAGCGGCTTTAAAGCGACGAAGAGGTGATGTGTGTCGATTCTCTTTTCACGGGTTTTTTCCAAGATTTGGCGCATTGTGAAAATCTGGTCGATGGTAGATTTACCAGGTCTGAAGCCGCACTGATAAGGTTCAATCAGACGGTTCACGGTGGGCGTCAATCTTCCGCACAATACACTTGAAAGGACCTTATATGCGATATTAAGAAGGCTGATTCCACGATAGTTGGTGCATTTTGCAGTATCTCCCTTCTTGTGGACTGGGCAAAGAACACTTAGATTCCAACCGTCGGGCATGCTTTCGTCCGCCCATATTTTGCTAAGAAGCTGCTGCATGCGCCTTACCAATTCCTCGCCGCCGAAATTGAATAGCTCCTCAGGCAATCCATCAGCGCCAACGGCCTTGTTGTTTTTCAATCTGGTTATTGCTATTCTAACTTCGTCATAATCGGGCGGGGGGACATATATTCCATCATCATCGATTGCGGGATCGGGTTCTTCATCTCTGCTCGGTGAATTGCTGCCTCCATTTAGGAGAGTAGAGAAGTATTCCCTCCATAATCTAAGCACTATCTGGACATCAGTTACAAGGTAGCCGCTTTCATTCCTACAGGAGTTTGCCCCGGTCTTAAAACCTTCCGTCTGTCGCCGTATTTTTTGGTAGAATTTTCGAGCGTTATTCCTGTGGCTAGCAGCTCAAACTCCTCGCACTCACGCCTTTTAGCTTCTGCTTTTTTCTTCCTGAAAAGGCGTCTCGCTTCCCTTTTCAACTCACGATAGCGTTCACACACTCCTCTTGTCGCGCTCGCTTTTAACGTAGCCCTGTAGGCAGCGTCTTTTCTTTCGGTTGCAGCGCGGCATTCTTCATCGTACCAGTGGTTTTTTCGTGGCCACCGTAACCAATTTTTTCCTCGGCGGCAGTACGAAGTGCTTTGGAGATATGCTCCCACTGCTCCTGTATTCCTTCAGGATGAGTTGTGCTCTCAGAGAGCAGGTGTGAGAGTCGAGTTGCGAATCATTGGCAGTCTGTTTGTGATTGAAGCTTTTCGACGTCTAGCTTTCCTTGCGTTTTTTGTTCCTTGGTTTTAGCCGCGTTGAGGCTGGTGCGTATTTTGGCTGCAGCGAGATAATGGTCCGAGTCGATGTTAGGTCCTCGGATCGTGCGCACATCTAAAACACTGAGGCATGCCGTCCGTCTATCACAACGTGATCGATCTGATTGCGAGTATTTCGATCAGGAGGCAGCCATGTAGCTTGATGTATCTTTTTATGCATGAACCTCGTGCTGGATATGACCATGTTTCGAGCACCGGCAAAGTCAATCAGCCTCAGTCCGTTAGGAGAAGTTTCATTGTGTAGCCGAACTTTCCAACTGTAGGCAAAAACACCTTCTTGAATCTACATCATAGGTAAATTTCCAATTCTTTTTATCAAGCCAAAAGTACGTTTGCGGATTTCCGTTTCCGTAGGAAGCCCCTTAAGTAAGGCTTGTGATTGACTCATTATGTTAGGAGCTTTTAACCTGTAATCAAATTAATTAGCTTGTGGTAACATCTGTTAGCCCTCCAATGCAAATAGTTTTGTATGGCAATAAACAAAATAAATAAAGTTATTTTATTTTTCAAGAAGCAAGAACAAAAAGTAGGTCACGTAGGCAGCGTATTATACCTGCTATTATTATAAGGTAGGAACCGCGGCCGTATATCATCTTTGGTATATATTGACCCCGATACTATGCTCTAGTCTGATGAAAGGCGGCAGACTAAAAGAGGAATTAACAAAAGATTGAGAAAGTGTTTAAGACTAGCAAGCCTGGGAATATCAGCGAGCAGCTTAACTCAGGAAATATGTAACGCGAGTCGGTACTATGGACCAACTGTTGTCAAAACTGGCAAAACTTCCGGCAAGAAGGAGGGCCTAAAAAGTTGAAGGAATATTACAGTCTTCAAAATCAAAAATGGAACTTGGACTGAGCTGTACCCGCATCACCTTTGGGTCAATCAGTCGTGTAACGATCTTTGTTGACAGCAAGACTGCTTTAGAGAAATTAGTATTCAATTTAATTAACTCGGTTATTGTACGGAGTTGACGAGCCTCGCCGACGACCAAAACGGAAACTTGTCTCCTTTTGCTGGTCTCCGAACTTAATGGCCTTGTTTTAACGGGAAAGGAACAAGCATCTACCTTAAACTAAACAAATCTGTAGTGAGAGTCCTTACTTGAGTCATAACAGTTACCTACTCACTCTTTCTGCTGATTCATCGAAGCGCAGCAATACTATTGGGATTTCTGGTCGCACAGTTTTTGGATAGTCTTGCGGAGGTACTGAAGCTTGATCTTTCGTTCTTCCTTTATTCATATGGGAAAGCAAGTTGTTTATTGAAAAATAATTTGGATGTATCTCGCTGGACGAATACGCGCCGAGCCAGCATTCATTGAAGTGTAATAAATTTCTATCGATAACAAGCTTATCAGTGAGTTACCCATTTTGCATAGAAGTGTTATTGGTTTGATGTCGAAAAGTGATAGATTCTATATCGCAAAGTGTCGATACGCTATCTTAGAGTCAGCGATTTGTTAGTTTTTGTATCGAAAAGCTATCGAATCCTTAATCTAAGGTTATAGATTTGTTAACAAAAAACTATCGATGAACTATAAAAAAGTAACGATTTTTATAGAAAAGTTATCAATTAACTATAGAAGAGTAATGTATTATTTTATCGAAAAGTTGCCGAGTTATGAAGCATTTATCGGCTATTTGTCGAAAAGCTATCGCTGTATTTTTAAAAATGTATCGATTTGCTATCGAAAATTCAAAGGTTATCGATTGCTTATCGAAAAGTTACTGATTCACCAACGAAAGACAACCTTTTATCTATCGAAAAGTTATAGATGTTTTATGATAAAACTTTTATCAAGCATTTGTCGAAAAGCTATCGATACTTTATCGAAGCGTTATCGAAATGGTTATCGATTTTCTAATTTAAAAGTTATCGATTTATCATCAAAAAGCTTATACTTCTGATTTCTAAAAGTTTCGACATCTCATCTCATGATATGATAAAACTTCAATATATAATCGATGACACATCTGTAACCTGTCGGTAAGAAGCCGATAAGAAACCAATAATAAACTTATGGCTCGGCGATGAACGAGCCAAACAAAGCCATAACTATCGATAAAATGCTGTCGTCTGTTACGACAAGAAACAGACAAAGCTCTTTACAAAACGGTCAAAATTATTTGATTCTGGTAAAGTTATCTCTATTATGGTTTAACGGAAGCCCCTGCCCAAGCACAGGCTATCAATCTTTAGCTAGACGTACACCTGCATGTTTCGAACTTCCGCGCTAGTTGTAATCACGTAAGTTTTTTCCTATTGAAAAACGTTTTCTAAAGATTTTGATGCTGCTTTTCCCGCCCTGACACAAAATCTTTGGTGTGTAGGCGAGCACGCTAACGCTATACTTCCCATAATATCTATAGAGAGGGCGAAAAAATATATTCCACGAAAAGGTACACAGGTGGAAAACTGTATGAGCGTGTGTCATCAATATTTATCTTTACTTATGACTTTCCTCTCACAATGTGGCACATGCCATGAAAGCTGAGACATCGACTTATCCTTGACCTCAAGAGTACCCAATTTACGGTCTTGTAGTGAATAAATTCAACAGCACGAATTTCTCTATACAAAATGTATCGCGTGCATTTGTGTCAAGTGCTTTTGTTGCTATTGCGCTTATTTGTGTCACTTTTTAATGGCGTAACAGTGAGTTTACGTAGCAAGTAAGTGTGTAACGCTACTCAACTACAACAGCGATGACACTCTCGCTGCTGCTTTTTCAGCTTTCTGTCTAGCTAGCAATTTCCAATTTAAGTATACCAAGGTAAGAGTAAGAGCAAACTAAAGAAAGATAAAATCTTCCCTAACTTTAAATGCTGTTATACAACAATAAGATAACGCATGTGGGGCATGTCTGAAAAGCGCTTTGCTATAATCTACAACAGCTCATTTGGCTGTTTTTTGGCACACTTGACAATCTAATGATTGTAGGAATTTGGTTGTTCCCACTGCTATTGCTGCAGCTGATGATGACGTTAATGATATTTTGCATGGCGGATGCTCCCCTCAGTTTCCTACACTACATATCCTTGGAATTATAATAATTTTCGACAAAATTTATTTTAACTGCACTTATATCACCAACTAACCAAGTATCCGCGGTAAAGAGAAGCGCAACATATTTATATAAGCACGGTGCGATTGCTTGCATTTTACTATGAGCCACATTGCAAATTAGTTGAGCAGAAAACGCCTCTTACGCCACAGAATGCTGCTACTTCGCATTTAACGAGCGGTTTTATTGCTCCCTTGCTCGTGTATGCATTAAAATTCTTATTAACTACTTGGTATTTTGCTGCTTTGTGGTTTTCGCCAACAATAACTTCAGCATACTGCAGCGCGCTGTTGAGAAAGCTGTTGGCTGTAGCTAATGGGGAGCACCAGGGCGTATGATTATCATTAACTTCACCGTTGTGGCTACATTCAGTAGCACTAAAATTTATGAAGGTTACATTGATGATGCGATTCGTAGCTGCATCGCAAAAATTTTGTACGTGACAGCATCATTTATTTGACAAATATTTATGTTTATTAAAGAAAATTAGATTTGGATCTTTCGCTTACCATTCGCAAATGTTGCGCAATTAGAGTGCTTACCTGAAAGAGGACAAGAGAGGAAATTATATTAAATTTTGATAATTTAAAAGTGAGAAGATCAAGAAAAATATAATAGAAATAATAAAAAATTAATGAAGTTGGAAGTCAATAGATAAAGTTCGTTTATGACGGCGTGCGTGGGAGTTCCACACACATCCACTCGGAGAACTTTTTACATTGTGTGGTCGCCCCGCAGTGAGTACCAGAGTGGCGGCACATTTGTCCAACCAGATACTTATTCTCGCTAGTGGTACTCACGCTAATTGCTTTCCCTGAAGAAATTTAGTAGGAGTGAGATATTCACTTTCCCAACCTCTTCCAGACTATTCGAGGAAAAAACGTGGCGCTAGTAAATCTGAGTTGTCTTGTTTACAATTCTGGACATGTAAGTATTCTTACTACAGATTTGTTTAGTTTGATACCATAAGAATCTTGAACCTTGCAAATATTCCGGTTAGTCTACAGCAATTCCGTTGCCGTAATCACATATTCCTCGATGATTTTCCTCAGGGCAGATAGCTCAGTGGTGGTCGCATGGAGCTGTCTGCCTGCTTGTGCTATTTCAGAACCTTTGCTGGCCATCTCATATGCAAATTCTTTCCCTTCAATACCGCTGTGCCCTGGGGTGACACATTTAGGTGCCTTATGGGCTCCAGCGACGCTCGACACCTCCGCAGGATATTTAAAGTCTTAGTTTTTTAATGTGTAGATATCTATGCTCACGGTATGGGGAAACCCAAACGTTATCGTAAACTTTTAATGTTTTGTTATGGAAATATTTCGATTTATTATCAAAAAGTTAATGTTTTCTTATCAAAAGCTACTTGATTTCATATCAAGATATTGTCGATTTGTTTTCAAAGGGTTATCGATTACTTGTGGGAATTTTAACAATTTATTATCGGCGTGTTATCGATATAATCGGTTTGCTTATAAACAGGTAGCGCTACAACTTTAATAAAAAATCGATGACACATCTCTAACTCGACGATAACAAGCCGATAAGAAACCAATAAAATCCGATGGTTCGGCGCTATCAATGCAATAACAAACCGATAGTTCGACGACTATAATTCGGAACCAATAATTTAACAATTAACTAACAATTTATCAAATAGCCTTAAATTATTATCCTAAATTATTTTTGCTTTGTTTCAAACTCTTTCGTTCTCGCTTTCTTTTGCTTTTCCTATACCTCAGGCATTCCTTTCGACTTCCTTCTGCTCCTTCTCTCAGCTACTTTTTTCTCTTACTTCCATCTTTTTTACAATTTTTGTACTATTTCTCTCCATCTTTCAGTTTCTATCCGTATTCCTATTTCTGATCATGTTCGTATTCGACTGTTTTATCCTATGACCATTTTTGTGTCTATTATTTTTGTTCCTATTCCTTCATATTCCCATTCCTACTTCTGTTTCTATTCCTATTCCTATTATGTTCCTTACTCCTTTTAATATTCCTACTCCTATTTCTATTTTAACTCCTATTTATATTTCCTTTCTTTTTTTATTCTTATTCTCATTTTTTTGGGGGTTGATTGACCTACAAATTTCAGCGTGGTTATATCGAATTCTTTCTGCGATGATCTTGCCTGTATCATTAAGAGCGCTATTTTCCTCAACTCCCCTGATCTTATCCGACATGTACCATTAACATCGATTAAACTCTTCAACACCTTTGTGGAGTCTTTTCGTAACTACAAGAAGAAGAAGATCCCACTTATTCTCTTTCATCTACATCTTAGTATCTGATACATGAATTAAGTATTTAGGCTGGGTGCGAGTTTCGCCTAAATTTTAGCTACCTAAATTAATATTACACTGGAACTTTCCAGCACTGGCAATATTTAGGAAAAGGCTGTCAAAACTGACCTAAATTGTTTATTTCTGCTGGGAAAATAATAGCAATACGGGAAGTTTGGTATTTTTGATGCGTTTTCACACTTAAAAAGAACAGAGGTCAATTTGGGTCCGCGGTAAGTACCTATCCCAAGATAGCAGTTCAAGAAAATGCAGTGGCCCCGTTTTATAAGGCTTTTTTTCGGACATAGTGGAACACGTGCACAATGACATTTTCCACAATCTCGAATTCAATAATGTGATATTGGTACGCCTCCAATAACTTGTTTAGGCCAATTAGTGCACTTGGGCTGCCAAATATGTCCAGAGTTGCGGTCCATATTTGAGAAGGATCAAATTCTTGTGTGGCCAACATCAGCTTGAACAAAATTGAGCTCACTCATCACGTACAATCGATCGGACCTTAATCGCAGCAGGGATCATCGCTCTACGATCTATGATTTACTTAAATTGAATGGACAAGAGCCATTTATTTGCATATACAATATTGAAAAATCAATATTTTTGTTTTGACATGTTTGAATTTAGGTTGAAAAGATATGTCTGCCTTACCGACAGTTTTCAGTGATTTAGGGTTTTTCTCTATTTAGGTAGAAATTTAGGCCAACTCGCACACAGCCTTAGTAATAATTGCAGAAATATGATGAAAATGGGTGCTTGTAAATGTGCACATTCCCAAAAGTATTTCGTAACTGTTTTGCATCCAATGGCCACATGAACCCATCCTGAAAGTATCGAATTATGGACTTTGTTCTCGAAAGCGCACAACACACACATTTACTTACATATATTTACAAAGGTAGGTTACATATTAAACTTTATTCTGTGGGAACTTCCCTTCCCATTTCCACTTCCTTTTGCGTTCTCATTCCCACTTTCTCTTCGACTTCCTTCTCGCAATTGTGGTATATATTTTATATGTATATACGCTAGCCGGGATTTAGGTATGTCTAATAAGTTTTGCCTGGATTTCGAAAATCGGTACTATGAAGTTCTCTCTAATTCCAAAATTTGATAGGAAACCTAAATAAGACAATATTATAGGTCCATTTTAAAACCTAATCCCTTGCAAAGTATTCTATCAACGTGAGTCAGAACATTTTAATAGGAGTCCCAAATGTACCTACATTTTCCCTATTACAATTATACATTGAGCCGTAACTCGGGAACTGTATTAGCTAAATAAATTGTGATAAAGGAAAAATGAACATAGGATTTATTTCAAAATCATTGCGTATGCGGCAATATAAATAGAACTTGACCACACTATTATTTATTCAAATACTATTCTACATACACATGTATGGCAATACAAACACACATATGTAGTATGGACATGAGATCAACTTGAACAGGAACTAATCAAGCATTAAAATCTGTCACAATGTACAAAGCTAAATCAATGCGTCACTTCAACTTGATATTTCCGTCTGCAAAAGCTTAAACCCAAAGCAAATATCAAATGAACCATTATTTGCTATGCCCTGGTGACCAGCAATTGAGCTTAAAACGAGCACATATTTACAACTCATATGCTTAGTTTTAGTTACAAGAGCATGAACAGGCGATAAGTTCAGGATATAGCAGATAAATGCTTAAGGAAAAACTGTCAGTCACATCTTGTGTGAAGAAGTAAAGGAATAGTACACATACACATACATTAGACCTGGCGTTGTTCTTATGGTTTTTATTATACTCAGTTGAGCAGAGCTCACAGAGTATATTAATTTGATTGCATAACGGTTGGTTGTACAGGTATAAAGGAATCGAGATAGATATAGACTTCCATATATCAAAATCATCAGTATCGAAAAAAAATTCGATTGAGCCATGTCCGTCCGTCCGTCCGTTAACACGATAACTTGAGTAACTTTTGAGGTATCTTGATGAAATTCATCTGCACAGATCGCTATTTAAAATGAACGATATCGGACTATAACCACGCCCACTTTTTCGATATCGAAATTTCGAAAAAATCGAAAAAGTGCAATAATTCATTACCAAAGACAGATAAAGCGATAAAATTTGGTAGGTGAGTTTAACTTATGACGCAGAATAGAAAATTAGTCAAATTTTGGACAAAGGGCGTGGCACCGCCCACTTTTAAAAGAAGGTAATTTAAAATTTTGCAAGCTGTAATTTGGCAGTCGTTGAAGATATCATGATGAATTTGGCAGGAACGTTACTCCTATTACTATATGTACGCTTAATAAAAATTAGCAAAATCGGAGAAGGACCACGCCCCTTTAAAAAAAAATTTTTTAAAGTAAAATTCTAACAAACAATTTTATATCTTTACAGTATATAAGTAAATTATGTCAAAATTCAAATCCAGTAATGGTATGGTGCAACAAAATACAAAAATAAAAGAAAATTTCAAAATGGGCGTGGCTCCGCCCTTTTTCATTTAATTTTTCTAGGATACTTTTAATGCCATAAGTCGAACAAAAATTTACCAATCCTTTTGAAATTTGGTAGGGGCATAGATTTTATGACGTTAACTGTTTTCTGTGAAATGGGCGAAATCGGTTGAAGCCACGCCCAGTTTTTTATACACAGTCGTCCGTTTGTCCTTCCGCATGGCCGCTAACACGATAACTAGAGCAAAAATCGACATATCTTTACTGAACTTAGTTCACGTACTTATCTGAACGTACTTTATCTTGGTATAAAAAATGAACGAAATCGGACTATGACCACGCCCACTTTTTTCGATATCGAAAATTACGAAAAATGAAAAAATACCATATTCTATACCAAATACGAAAAAGGGATGAAACATGGTAATTGGATTGGTTTATTGACGCGAAATATAACTTTAGAAAAAACTTTGTAAAATGGTTGTGACACCTACCATATTAAGTAGAGGAAATGAAAAAGTTCTGCAGGGCGAAATAAAAAACCTTTGAAATCTTGGCAGGTATTACATATATAAATAAATTAGCGGTATCCAACAGATGATGTTCTGGGTCAACCTGGTCTACATTTTGGGTCGATATCTGGAAAACGCCTTCACATATACAACTACCACCACTCCCTTTTAAAACTCTCATTAATAACCTTTAATTTGATACCAATATCGTACAAACACATTCTAGAGTCACCCAGGTCCACCTTTATGGCGATATCTCTGAAAAGGCGTCCACCTATAGAACTAGGCCCACTCCATTTTAAAATACTCATTAACACCTTTCGTTTGATACCCATATTGTACAAACGTATTCTAGAGTCACCCTCGGTCTCACCTTTATGCGATATCTCGAAAAGGCGACCACCTATACAACTATCACCACTCCGTTTTAAAACCCTCATTAATACCTTTAATTTGATACCCATATCGTACAAACAAACATTCTAGAGTCACCCCTGGTCCACCTTTATGGCGATATCTCGAAACAGCGTCCACCTATAGAACTATAGGCCCACTCCCTTTTAAAATACTCATTACACCTTTCGTTTGATACCCATATTGTACAAACGCATTCTAGAGTCACCCTGGTCCACCTTTATGGCGATATCTCGAAAAAGCGACCACCTATACAACTACCACCACTCCCTTTTAAAATCCTCATTAATACCTTTCATTTGATACCCATATCGTACAAACAAATTCTAGGGTCACTCCTGGTCCACCTTTATGGCGATATCTCGAAACGGCGTCCACCTATGGAACTAAGGAATACTCCCTTTTAAAATACTCATTAGCACATTTTATTTGATACCCATATTGTACAAACAAATTCTGGGGTCACCCGTGGTCCACCTTTATGGCGATATCCCTAAATGGCGTCCACCTATAGAACTATGGCCCACTCCCTCATAAAATTCTCTTTAATGCCTTTCATTTGATACACATGTCATACAAACACATTCCAGGGATTCCCTCGGTTCATTTTCCTAAATGGTTATTTTCCCTTGTGTGTCAACTGAGTATGTAATGTTCGGTTACACCCGAACTTAACCTTCCTTACTTGTTTTTTTTGGAATTTCAAATTCGGGTAGCTGATGATGTAGCAAATTTTCAGGCTGATTGGTGGTGCCACCAGTGCCATTATGAGGTCAAAGGTCAAATTTTGAAAAACGCCCAATACATTTTTTCAATTAATTTTTTTATTTAAGTAGATATACCATACGTAGCATTATTATTATTATTATTTTTATTATTCTTTGCCATGACGCCGACGATATTTTTTAGGCTGTTCACAATAACTTGTACAATTGAGAACAAGATCCTCTATATTGTGACCCAACGCCTTAACAGTTGCACTGATAACATGTATA
The DNA here is from genome assembly GCA_029619165.1 of Eurosta solidaginis. Taxonomy (NCBI): domain Eukaryota; kingdom Metazoa; phylum Arthropoda; class Insecta; order Diptera; family Tephritidae; genus Eurosta; species Eurosta solidaginis. Next base: position 28,722 of record JARSSU010026260.1, read on the forward strand.
GCGAATGGAGATTACATATTGCCAGCATCCATACAAGCTAGCATTCTGTCGTCTATAAAATGTTTTTTTTTCACGTTTTTGAATCGGCCTATTGGAGCAACTTGGGATGTTATCAGTTTCTTCCAAATCCATCGCCTGCACATCATTTCCCGATACATCACTCTCAAATTCAACGCGTTCTATAGCCAAGTCTACACAAAATTATTTGCACAAAAAATTGCCTCTGTGTGTGCAAACACTATAGTTGACCCGGACTATGAAAAGGTGGCTTATGACTAAAAAAAATGTTTCCACTTTTTTTCTGGTTTCGATAGTTGTTTTTATCTTTAACAGCTGTTTCTCGCAATTTCATTTTTGAGGCATAAGCCACCTTTTCATAGGCCGGGTCACATTTAATAATTACCTGAAGTGCTTGTTTTCTTTTCGTAACATTCTTTTCGACGTTTTTCATCTTCCAATCTTTGTGCCCTCCTCTTTCTTTATTTGTGACGTTTCAACTGAGGCAAATCGTGCTACCAATACGCTCATTTTCTCGCTGCTTTATTAAAAAGTCTCTATCTTCCTGTATGCTTATAAGCTTTCAGAGCGTCAACGTGGGTAATGTCAAATAAATTGTTTAAATTTTCCTTATGTCATTTTCCTTTTTACGATGACTCGGAAACTGGGATTTAGATACTTTTTCCACTGTTCTCCACTCTTGATAAAGTTTGATCACTTTTGCAGCACATGTTCTTTGATCTCGCGTTGGGATTCTAGCTTTTTCCCAAAAAGGCAATAATTAATCCACCACCCATCTTGAGCTTTCATTTACTGTTTTGTTTTCACAGAGTACATTATAATTAAAATAATTAAAAAAAATAATTATTAAGTTAAACCGTTTTATTGAAAACAATACTTACATGAAATTATAATAATAATAAAAGCAAGAAAATAATTAGGTAGGTCCTAGGTACTAGTCACCACACTCCTCACCAATCTAGGGCGTTGATCAGGCAATTAAATATTAGCGTTGGGCGCGTGAAATTTCTAAAATGTGAGGCGTAGCATAACCTGATTAAGGTTCAGTTGGTCTTATATATGACTACGAATAGCAATTTGACGCGTCCAACGCTTTTATTTAATTGTCTGATCAACGCCCTAGATTGGTGAGGAGTGTGGTGACTAGTACCTAGGACCTACCTAATTATTTTCTTGCTTTTATTATTATTATTATTTCATGTAAGTATTGTTTTCAATAAAACCGTTTTAACTTAAAATTTTTTTGTTTTAATTATGTTATTTTCAAGTTTATAGTCTTTATTTCATTGCCTATTATTTTTCATTCTATTTAGTTCATTTAGTGACTCGTTATTACAGGGACTATTTCCTGACAATTTGTTACAATCTAAGTCCTCAATACATAATCCTTCCAAAGACTTTACTCGACTCTGCGTGACGTATGCTTGTCCCTCCTCCAATTCCAAAATATTTTGATGTCACTTCTACCGGACTGTATGTAATATGTGTTCCAAATATGAGCCAATTCGGACCACAAATACGATTTTTGTGAATATCTCGATCCTTGCCAACTAGCGGCGATTTTTCGTAGGTCGCTGTCTATTCTTGTATATATTATGGGTTCCAAATTTGAGCCAAATCGGACCACAAATACGATTTTTGTGAATATCTCGATCCTTGCGGGTTCTGAACTATATTCCAAGTTTCAAGCTTGTAGCTTATCGGGAAGTTACTTAAATTTCAATTAGAAGATTCGTTCACAACGGCCGTGCAGCCATGCAGCCGTGCAGCCTGTCAAGTCAACCTAAATAAAACCGTTTAAAAAAAACACTGAAGAACTTGCTGTTTTGATGGTAATTTTACACCAACTATTTTGCGTTCACATTTACCAATTAAGTATACATTTGCGTCAGCAGACCGTAGCCGTTTCATCGATAAATTTGTCTTCTGAGCCATTAATCAAATTTGAAAATAATCTCTCCAGTCAGAGTTGCAAGTTTTAGTCAGAAGATTTTTTGTTGACTACTGCTGACTTACTTCTGGTAAAAACTGTCAAGCGATCAGCTGTTTGGCAATTTACTTCCCTGCAGGAACAGTAACGCTCATTTCAGGCAACATTATATCAGCACGCTAAGAGCAGTGTGAAGAAAAATGATGCAAGCGTTCACTACTTTATTGTAGGGATGTGAATGTGTGATTATGTATGTGTGTAGGGAAATTGACAGAATTCACATTTTTACTTGAAGGCAATCCCGTACCTTTTGGTGTTGCTCTCTCACTGAGAGCGAATTTTTATATTTTACTAGAAGTGGTCAGAAACGTAAAGGATCACAGCTAATGTTAAGATTCATGCAAAAAGAATTTAATAGAATAAAGAAATAATTGAAACAAGTAAGGACGGGACTGTCTTCGGCTGTGCCGAAGACTTCATACCTTTCATGAATGGGGCTGAACAATAATCTTATCCCATTCGTAATCTCCGAATAATCGGATGTATAAGATAAGAAATATATAGTGAACACAATCTACATACCTAAACGATTTTTAAGATAAATATAAAATAAAAATAGGTAGGTACTTTGTGTGAGGGTGCAAAGTTTCAGGTTTTTTGTGGTCTGTCGTGTAAAAACTATGACTACGAATCACGTATTTCAACAATATATGACGTAAACGTAACTATTTGATGAAATTTTATGAATTTGAAGCTTCTACCCGTAAAAAAGGGGCAAAAAATACAGTTTATATGGGGTATATAATATATGATCTCTATGATTTTTTCAGACAACAATATATGCTATATACGTAAGCATTTGGTGAAATTTGAAGCTTCTAGCTGTTAAAATGGGCCGAAATCGCAAATATATATATATATCTATATATACCATCATACTATATATACCATCATATATATATTATATATACAACCGATCTCTATGATTTTTTGACACAACAATATATACTATATACGTAAGCATTTTGTGAAATTTGAAGCTTCTAGTTGTTAAAATGGCGAAGAAATTTGCGAAAAGTTTCTTATCTGAACAATCGGTTGTATGAGATATTTACTATATATACCACGATCTGTATGATTTTTCAGACAACTTTTAACTCAAATAAATAAATGAATGAAATGAAATGAAATGAAACAATATATGATATATACGTAAGCATTCGTTGAAATTTGAAGCCTCTAGCTCTTAAAATAGGGCAGCAATTACGAAAAGTTTCTTATCTGAACAATCGGTTGTGGGGGATATATACTATATATACGACCGATCTCATCATGTTTTTCAGGCAACAATATGTGCAATATGCGAAATTATATGGTGAAGTATTGAAGCTGTCAATCTGTTAAATTGAGTAAGATATTACAAAATCCTCTTTTTCTGAAAAATCGGTTGTATAGTGGTCCGATCCATTATGGCACTAGTTGGCACCATCCAATTAGCCTGAAAATTTTGCTACATCATTTTGGCATCAAATCGCATATTTTGATCGCTACCCGCATTTGAAATTCCTTATAGCTTATTTTATTCGTCCACAACCCTTTAAAATCTTTTATATAAGCGTGGGCTGTGGTCCTTAACCGATTTCGTCAATTTTTCTCAAAGCATTCCTTATAGTAAAGGCAAGCTCTCTGCCGAATTTTGTTACGATAGGTTTAACGATTTTTGATTTATGATTAATAATATTTTGTAAAATTGATTTTATCGCATAGTCGGTGACGGTGCCTACGACCATTTTAAAAAATTCTTTCAAATTTTATCAAGGGTCTCCAATATCAGCTCCACACGTCAAATTTCAACTTTGTAGGTGTATTATTTACTAATAATCCACGTTTTTTCTGTTTTCCAAAATGTATAATTATAATATATGGGCGCTGTTACTCATACGATCTCATTTTCAATTCCAATATATTCTGGGTCCAGATAAGCTCGTGTACCAAATTTGGTGAAGATATCTCAATATTTACTCAATTATCGTGTTAACGGACAGACGGACGGACATGGCTAATCAAATCGATACTGATGATTTTGATATATGGAAGTCTATATCTATTCCAATTCCTTTATACCTGTACAACCAACCGGTATCCAATCAAAGTTATATACCCTGTGTACAAGTACAGCTGGGTATGAAAAGGAGCACGGCGCAAATTGGAGGGAAGCTCGGCCTAATCTCTTCGGAAGCTATCACGCCTTGCACTTGTCTATGGTTTTTTTCTATTGCTTTAGTCACGGCTACTACTTTCGCATGAAAAACAGACAGTGATTCAGGATTTCCAGATATTCGCAGCATACTGTCGACCCTACTCATTTCATTACTTTGGAACAATCGGTATACAGGGTATCACCTCGTCTGCCCTTTAAGCGCCCCTGCGCCAAACTTCTACCTTTATGGCCGTGTGTGATCTGCACTTCAGTTGTCCCGAGGAATTGAGTCTTGTGCAGTTTTTTAACGATATGTTCTTTGCCACCAGTTTGTGCAGAATGGCATACTGTGCAACTGCCGATGTTGTTTTCAGGGCTCCCGTTATTCTGAGCATTATAAGTTCTTTTTGTGTGTAATTTTCCACCAAACACGGACACCATGTTATTTGATAGATTTTACAATCGCTGTGAATATCCCATAAGACATAGGCAACCGAAGTACACACAACGCTTCAAGGGGCAATGTAGCGCAACCCTCTCAAGGGAATGCCTGAACAACTTAAAGCTACTGAAACCCAGTTATCAACCTCACCTAGCCATGGAGACTCCTGTTTTTTTTAGCAGCCGATTGCTCTTGCGAAGCCAAGTTCTTCATGGAACTAGGGGGTGTGGGCGGAATGGTTCTAGAAGTTCAATGTGATCATTTAAATCGTTCTTGCGCGCTCATAAATTTGACGGGCTCACATCTAATCGCCTGAGCAGTTGGTTGAAGATCAGAGTTCACAGCATGAGGTGACAATACCCACCCTGCCGCGTACCCCTGTCTACCGATTTGGCAGCCTCCAGCCCACATTGTGAAGTCATGTTCCTGCAAGTAAGCTTGCAGCTATTTGGTCAGGGCTTTCTAACAGTACTTGAGCATAAACTCAATTTGCCTCAATTAAATGAACCTCATTTGAAGTAAGTGCAATATTTAATGAATGAATTGAGTGATTGTTGAAAGTGCTTGAAACCACTGACATTTATTACTTAATTTGGAGATATTTGGTTTAATACGAGCTAAGACTTAATTTAAGCTTTTGTCACGTTTTGCAATTTCCATATACTAACCACTTGTAATTTTGAGTATAATGCTATATACGTGTATATAACACATACATATGTATATGTGGATAAATACATACATACCAATAAAGTATCTGCTAGTTTTTGTGCACAATGTTTAATATTTATTCATAAAGTATATTTGCTAAGAATTGATTGCTTCTTTATAGCCACAAGCACTAAAGTTATAAATGTTTTTGCTACGACTGAATATGGTAAGATATCCTTTCGTAGTGCTTATCTAAATGTTAATTAGAAGAAAGCAATTAAGTTGGTCAGTAGAGTGCCAAGTACAGTTTTAGCACAACTAAATCACACGAACAAAGAACGTTTTTAAACAATTTTTTTTATAAACTTAGAATTAAAAGTCATATAGAAGGAATTCCTCTATTTGATATTGGAATGATTTTGCTTGTATGTAAAAAAAAATGAATTAAAAATGTATTTAATTTTTTGCATTTTAGGAAAAAAGTCATATGATACTCGTAGTAGCTTTGACAAGTCAACTTTTATTATAATAGTAAAAAAAATGTTTAGAGCTGATTTTTATTATAAAATTCAAAATAATATTTAAATTCAGACTTTCATTTTAAATATCTCAAGTAATAATTAAAATTTGACTTTTCCTATAAAAGTCAAAATAACAGTTACAAATAGGGACCCATTTTATAGGTATTCCTTTTTTTGAGTCGAAAAAGTCCGGGGCGAAAAATTGTTCTAGGTGAAATTATATGGGATCCCAGGGCTACGTTAAAAAGCGAGCGCAACAAGAGCAGTGTGTGAACGCTATCGCGAGTTGAAAAGGGAAGCAAGACGCCTTTTCGGGAGAGCAAAGCAGAGGCCCACCGTGAATTGAATGATTTGACCTTATCAGTGCGGCTTCAGACCTGGTAAATCTACCATCGACCATATTTTCACAATGAGCCAAATCTTGCAAAAGACGTAAACGAAATAAAAATCGACACACATCACCTCTTCGTCGATTTTAAAGCCGCCTTGAACAGCACGAAAAGGAGCTGCATATATGTCTGAATTTGGTTTTCCCCGCAAAACTTAAACGGCTGTGCAAATAACGTTGAGCAACACCATCAGCTCAGTCAGAATTGGGAAGGACCTCTCCGAGCCGTTCGAAACTAAACGAGTTTTCAGAGAGGGTTAACCCCTATCGTGCGATTTCTTTAATTTGATGCTGGAGAAAATTATACTAGCTGCAGAACTTAACCGCTCTGGAACAATATTCTATAAAAGCGTGGAATTACTGGCATATGCTGATCACAATGGCATCATCGGCCTAAACATCCGCGCCAATAGTTCTGCTTACTCTAAACTGTAAAAGAAGCCGTAAATATGAGTTTGATGGTGAATGAGGACAAACCTATAAATGCTACTTTGGACTAGGTAGGCAATTGAAAAGTGAAGTCCTCTCCCGGCAAACGAAAATCATACTCTACAAGTCACTTATCGTACCCGTCCTGCTATATTGTGCAGAAGCATGGACCATGACAATATCAGATGAAGCGGCTCTGGGAGTGTTCGAGAGTATTGACCTCTACGCGTTGGCGATGGAGAGTACCGAAGAAGATTAAACGATGAGCTGTACAAGCTCTACGCATACATCAACATAGTCCAGCGAATTAAAAACGCAGTGCTGCGCTGGCTAGGCCAATTATGCGAATGAAAGACGACGCTTCGGCCAAGAAAGTGTTTCTATCGGAACCCGCCTATGGAAGCAGAGGAAGCGGGCGGCCCCCACTCCGCTGGAAGGACCAGTGGAAAATGATTT
>JARSSU010026261.1:0-52536 GCA_029619165.1 Eurosta solidaginis
CAGAAAAGAGGTTTTAATGTCATATCTTTCTCAATTTATCAGCGAGATCACCAAATGCTAACGTCAATGGCATATATATAGTTATTAGAAAAAATCGTACAGATCAGTCGTATATATAGCAAATATCGCATATAAACCGACTGTTCAGATAAGAAGCTTTACGTATTCTGAACTAATTTAAACATCCCGAAGCTTCAAATATCTCCGAAAACTACGGCATACATTGTCTAGATAAGTGATATGTGTTCATAGATATCTCCTGCTGACCACAAGAAACGTGAACATTGCTGAAAGTTAGCGATCTATTTTTTATTTTATATTTATCGAAAATGTCCCTTAGGTATGTTCGTTATATACACATCTTATACAGCCGATTATTTGATATAACTGGAAATTATTGCTCAGCTCCGTTTATGAAAGGTATGAAGCTTACCGCACAGCAGAAGACAGTCCTCTTCCTTACTTTTAAAGCATCTAAAATAGCTAATTATAGCACCTTAATAAAAACCTAAAGTGTGCATTTTTGTTTTAATATTATTAATTTTCGCGACTTTGCAACTTTTTCTGCATATTTTAATGACAGTGAGAAGATCGCACAAAGTGTTGCTCATACTCCATGTACCCTTTTTTGTTGCTCATGCGACCTGAACTTTGAGTAATTGTTTCGCCAATGCAAGCAAGCGGCATAGCGTAAAAACTGTAAAGTTCAAAACTAATTTGTCATGCAAAATTAATTAATTAAATTTAATTGTCACGCAAACTATGTACACTTTGTTTTACTGTTTCTTTTGCGAGGTGGTGACAAAAAAATCTATGCATATTTCTCACTATGCTTGCGCTGTATCTGATAATGAAGTATTATCAGAGCACTTTTGCCTTTCCTAGCCAGTCGTCGTAGAATGTCATTAACAGATGTATAGTTAATAGAAAACTATTAAGTATGCAACAACAATAAAAAGTTTAAATAAAATTAAAAAAATCAAGAAACGAAAATTAATGTAGCAGCAGCGTGCGCCCTACTTTGCTCTAACAAAAGAAAATATTTGAAGCTGAATAGAAGTTTACAACAACAGAAACATAAACTGTGACCACAAGAGTTGATGTCAAAAGCAAATATACGATTGCGAAGAAAACATAACAGGCGTGCAAAAAAGAAGCTGGGGGTGAAAAATAAGTGGCACAATAATAGCAGCGATTCGCTTTTTTCTAAGCATTTAACCAAGATGCTGATATACATATATATTTTTTTTGGGCGCTTGCTATGAAAAAAGTATTTCCACAAAACTGCATTTAGCAAGAAGTAATGTTATTTTTTTACATTGTAGCAGCCATAAATGTCAAAAAAGCATACAACTGAAACATGAGCCAATAAAAATTAAAAACTATAAATAAGTACGATGAATTTAAGTGAAATGTAAGAGACAAAATATAAAGATAAATTCGTACATAAAGTAAAACAAGTGCACCGCATAATGCGACATCACAGTCAGGCAGCTATTTTTTCGTATCGAATACATAGTTTTGCACGTGTACACTTTACAAAAGATGCTTAAGCATTTTGTTTAGTTATTAAAACAACATGGCACCATTACACACATTTCAACGTCAGCCATGCAATCAACTGACATTTCTAGTTAGCCGAAGAGGTCAAACTTGCGCACTCAAAATGACTTGACATGAGATTCTTAAAGAAAAGTACTAGCCACTTTCTCGCTTTGAATACGTGAAAGTGTTTTTGCTTTGTATTGCAATAAGTGTGAATCAAGTAGCAATTCCAGTTGTTAGGCAAAGGATGCCATCATACGATTGAAATGGTCGTTAGATGCTAGCTATGTATGAGCTTGTGTGCGTATGTTTGCATTTATTTGGATTTATGTATAATTTTTGTTACTACATAGATGAAACCTTTATGGTTTTGAATTCATGCAAGTGCAAGAGATGTATGTATACACTGCCGTTTTGCTGGAAATAAAGATCCAAATCATACATGAGCAAATGCGTGATTTTTATTACTGACATAATAGAGTTCACGAAAGCAAAGCACGTGGTTAGGTATTCAGGTTTATATTAGAATTGGCTACTTTTTAGAGTTGTGTTGCTTGTATCATTTTTTGGATTATTTGGTTAGATTTTTATGAAGAAATAAAATGCAAAGAAATTGAAAAAAAAATTTATTTAATTATATTAGGTTTAAAAAATCAAATGAAATAAAATAATATATATAGAAAAAAATAAAATAAAAACAAGTAAGGAAGGCTAAGTTCGGGTGTAACTTTTAAATTCCCTTCTTTTAAAAGTGCGCGGTGTCGTGCCCATTGTCCAAAATTTTACTAATTTTCTATTCTGCATCATAAGGTCAACGCATCTATCAAATTTCATCACCTTAACTGTCTTTGGTAATGAATTATCGCACTTTTTCGGTTTTTCGAAATTTTCGATATCGAAAAAGCGGGCGTGGTTACTTACTTACGTGGAACTTACATACCAAATTTCATTAAGATACCTCAAAATTTACTCAAGTTACGGGCAGACAGACGGACGGACGGGCATGGCTAAATGAATTTCTTTTTTCGCCCAGATCATTTTGATATATAGAAGTCTATATCTATCTCGATTAGCTTATGCCGTAACGGGGTACCGTTTTGCTAACCAAATAATATACTCTGTGAGCTCTGCTCAGCTGAGTACAAAAAATACAATAGAATAAAATAAAATTATATAAAATTAAATAACATTAATTAAAAAAATAAACAAAATAAAATAAAACAAGTAAGGAAGGTTAAGTTCGGGTGTAACTAAACATTACATAGTCAGTGAGAGCTATGGTGACAACATACGGGAAAATAACCATGTAGGAAATGAACCGAGGGTAACCCTGGAATGTGTTTCTATGACATGTGTATCAAATGAAAGGTATTAAAGAGTATTTTATGAGGGGGCCATAGTTCTATAGGTGGACGCCATTTAGGGATATCGCCATAAAGGTGGATTAGGGTTGACTCTAGAATTTGTTTGTACGATATGGGTCTCAAATGGAAGATGTTAATGAGTATTTTAAAAGGGAATGGGCCTTAGTTCTATAGGTGGACGCCTTTTCGAGATATCGCCATAAAGGTGGACTGGAGGTGACTCTAGAATGCGTTTTTCCAATATGGGTATCAAACGAAAGGTGTTAATGAATATTTTAAAAGAGCGTGGGGCTTAGTTCTATAGGTGGACTCCTTTTCGAGATATGAAAGGTGTTAATGAGTATTTTAAAAGGGAGTGGGCCTTAGATCTATAGGTGGACGCCTTTTCGAGATATCGCCATAAAGGTGGACCGGAGGTGACTCTAGAATGTGTTTGTACGATATGGGTCTCAAATGGAAGATGTTAATGAGTATTTTAAAAGGGAATGGACCTTAGTTGTATAGGTGAACGCCATTTCGAGATATCATCATAAAGGTGGACCCGAGGTGACTCTAGAATATGTTTGTACGATATGGGTATCAAATGTAAGTTGTTAATGAGTATTTTAAAAGGGGAGTGGGCCCTAGTTCTATAGGTGGACGCCATTTCGGGATATCGCCAGAAGGGTGGACCGGAGGTGACTCTAGAATGTGTTTGTACGATATGGGTCTCAAATGGAAAGTGTTAATGAGTATTTTAAAAGGGAATGGGCCTTGGTTGTATAGGTGGCCGCCTTTTCGAGATATCGCCATAAAGGTGTACAATGGGTGACTCTAGAATGTGTTTGTACGTTATGGGTATCAAATTAAAGGTATTAATGAGGGTTCTAAAAGGGAGTGACCCTTAGTTGTATATGTGAAGGCCTTTTCGAGATATCGACCAAAATGTGGGCCAGGGTGACCCAGAACATCATCTGTTGGGTACCGCTAATTTATTTATATATGTAATATCACGAACAGTATTCCTGCAAGATTCCATGGGCTTTTGATTTCGCCCTGCAGAACTTTTTCATTTTCTTCTACTTAATATGGTAGGTGTCACACCCATTTTACAAAGTTTTTTCTAAAGTTATTTTTTGCATCAATAAACCAATCCAATTAGCATGTTTCATCCCTTTTATATATTTGATATAGAATTATGGCATTTTTTTCGTAATTTTCGATATCGAAAAAGTGGACGTTGTTATATTCCGATTTCGGCCATTTTTTATACCAACATAAAGTGAGTTCAGATAAGTACGTGAACTAAGTTTAGTTAAGATTTATCAATTTTTGCTCAAGTCATCATGTTAACGGCCAAGCGGAAGGACAGGCGGTCGACCGTGTATAAAAACCGGGCGTGGCTTCAACCGATTTCGCCCATTTTCACATAAAACAGTTATCATCATAGAATCTAGAATTAACAAAAGAAAATTAAATTAAAGTAAAGTGATTTTTAATCAGTGTCCGATTTTTATCGAAAAATTTTGGATTTTTCATCGAAAAATTATCGTTATGCTATCGATTTGTTATCGGATTGTTACCAATTCTCATCGCATTGTTATCGAAAAGTTATCAATTTTCTATCAAAAATGTATCGATTACTTACCGGAAAATGTATTACATACACCATAAAACGATTTCAATTGGTTATGGCGTGTTATGGAAAAGTTATATTTTTCATTATTGAAAATGTATCGATATATTTTCGAAATGTTATTGATTTCTTATCGGAATATTACCAGTTCATTATCGCCATGTTATCGATTTGTTAACGTTGACTCATCCTCATTTTTTTAATACTTATAAAACTGAAATATAAAATCCATGACAAATATTTAACCCTTCTATGACAAACCGATAAGAAATCAATAAGCTGATTACAAGTTGACAAGTTGACGATAATTATTCGTTACGCATAATAAACCTATTTTAAAACCATATGGGTTTTTACCAATACGAAGTCGACGAAGCTCTTCTCAAAAGGCCGTAAACTACTTGATTTTGGTAAAATTACCTCTATTGTAGTTTGACTTCAACTTCTGGGCAAGCTCTAGTTAAGTTAAAAAACAGGTTCCGGGTGTACAACTATATTTTCACACATCGAAGTTCACGAGTACCTGGTACTGGTTTTGTATTCCATATAAAATCATATTACTGGCTTGGCTGGTTCAACATATTGGGAAGATAGATATTTGAATCAAACGAAGTTCACCTACTTAGTTACATTGTTTGTTGTGGCTTTGCATTTTGTTCAGCCTCGCGCTGTTTTGCGCAGTCTTCTTTTTTCTATGGTTTTCTTATATTTGATCTCTAAATCTTAGCTTTTGTTATTATTACACTCAGAAAACATTGTTTTTTGTCAAAATGAGAACGATTTTTTTTTATTCTTCCCTGGCACAATAGTAGCTCTACATCCACGTTCACAAATCAAAATTCAAAATTTCAGGACACATCTGAAGGATGTCGTCAAGAATTCACTGCGAACAAAAATATCAACCAGAAGTCCCACAGAGAATCATAGCGTCTTTTGTAGATGATCAAAATCAAGGTCTGTAAGTTTATCAACGCATCTGTTTAGATGCAAGTCGCGAAATCATAGACGACGCCGACAGCAGACGAAATACTCGTAAGATTTGTTTAGATTACGAACAAGCCTTATGTTGCTAATCTTTGACTCAACTTTAATTAAATTGAAGATCTAGCCAAGAGGGCAGTTGATTCTCTGACAGCGATAAAAATAGCTTTAGCAATGCAATCTCCGCAAAACAAAACACAATTTGTTAACCTTGCACAGCAAATTGCATTAAACTAACTTTGTGTGTTTGAGCTAAAGGTTGACAGATGGAAATGGCCTTAAGACGAATAGAATAAGAATATGCAACGGTAATATGTTTTGTTAAGTTCTATCTCTCGCGTATATTTTAGGGCAGGTATGTGTTTATGTATATGGTACTCCAGCTCCAACATGCTTATTGAAATAAGTTTTCTGGCCGTTGGCAATAAATCCTCGCTAAGAAAAGTAGAAAAGGCGTTGCAATCAAGCTTAAGAAGTTTGAAAAGTGCAAAAATGTTATTATGTGAAAGCACTGTGTTGTACGGGAGAGAGATGTGTGTAGAGCAAGAGGCTTTGGTTGGCCAAAAGAACCATCAACTTATTTTAAACCCATAACTAACACAAGATTCATAGTTAAACGCACTTTGCCATGAAAATGTTGTAAATTGTTTTGTTAGACATGCTGTTGGCTATTCATTGTTAAGAAATTTTATCTGCTAAGGAGGAATCCAGAAAAAAAGTTGTTAACTTGCAAATGACCACTGCCCTCATTTTGCCACAAAAGGATTAAAAACTAAATAAGTAGAACTTTCTGGGTGTATTTGGCATTTTTTATTTTATTTTTTTTTATTTTTTTTATACAAAAAATATGAAAAATTGTCCATTTCTAGGATGATAGTAGCGGGTGTGGTGTTAGCATGTTCCGCCTAACCCACTGAAGATTCTGGTTTCAATTCCCGAGCAAAGCAAGACCAAAAAACTAAAAACAAGTTTTTTTTAATTAGAAAAAAGATTTTCTAAGCGACCTCGGCAGTGATTTAGCAAATACTCTCAGCGTATTTCTGCCATCAAAATCTTCTCAGTGGAAGCTCATCCACTTTGCGGATGACGTTCGAAGTTGGCATAAAACATGTAGGCCCCGTCCCGCTAATTTGTAGGAAAAACTAAAACGAACCCGGTGAAAATTGGAAGAAAAGCTCGGTCTAAAATCTCTTTGGAGGTAGTTGCGCAGTTTATGTTTTATTTATTTAAATTTGAACCGTTTTCGTGGTACTCTGTTCCTTCCTCAAAGAGTCTTTTATACACAAATTCATATAGGTAGCCCCATATGGACTTGTTTGAAATATATTCTTTTATTTTATTTTATCAAGGCCAATTTTCAAAACATCAGGGATTTTTATTTGTCATGGACGAAATTCGGCGAAATGAAATTCTAGCTGATACTATCCCTGGCTAAGATTTTATGGTACAGTCGAACTTCCGTAATTTGTACTTCTATAACTCGAATTTTCTATAACTCGAACGAAATCGAGTGGCAATAGCCTTATGAGAGTAAATTACATACAATTCTTCTTCCGTAACTCGAACTTCCCTAACTCGAAGTAAAAATTCAAAGTAATTCTCTAACTCGAAGTTACGTTGTTTCCCTTTTTTCTTTATATTTTTTTGAAGTTGTTAATGTACAAATAGGGGTTTCCCCGAAACAAAATTAAATTCAAAACAAAAGAGCATATTCTTATTTGTACATTAAATGCTTGTTTTTGTTTGCATAGGTTAGTCATAAATGATAGTCATACTAAAAAAGTAAACAATCAAGTGTGAATTATGTAAATCCTTTTATTTATGATAATGGCAACAAAACGTGGTTTAAAATCTTTGTCGATTAACGAAAAATATAAACTGATCAAGGAAGTGGAAAATGGGTTAAAGAAGAATGAAGCTGCCGCAAAATATGGTATTCCGGCCAGCACGGTATCCACGATTTTAAAAAAATAGGAAATCCATTATCATGTCAGTTGAATGTGGAACTCCTCTATGTACGAGTACTAAGATGATTAGAACTCCAAAATTTGAGAATGTCGACAAAGCAATCCTCGATTGGTTCACAGCAACTAGAGACTAAAACATGCCTATATCTGGATCAATAATAAAGGAACAGGCAAGGGAATTTGCAAAGCGTTTTGGCGATAATAATTTTATGGCAAGCACAGGTTGGCTTGATAAATGGAAGTAAAGGTATTGAACAAAACGTTTAATTGATGAAATAAATAATAAACATATAATTTCTGAGCTTCATTTTAGACATGGTGTAGTTATAAAAAGCGTGTGGTGAAGCAAATTCTGTGAGTGAAATAGACTGTGAAAAATGGAAAAAGAACGTTTTAATTAATTTACTGCAAAATTGCTGTGAACGCGACGTATTTAGTGCTGATGAAACAGGATGTTTTTCAAATGCTTGCCTAATAAAACATAACTTTCAAAATCAGCAATGCCACGGAGGCAAAAATAGCAAGCAGCGGGTACGCTAATGTTGGCTGCTAATATGGATGGTTCTGAAAAACTTAAAGTTCTATTGACTGGAAAAAGTGGCAAGACCTCGGTGCTTTCGTGGTATTAAGTGGCTTCCGTAGATTACAAAGCAAACACCAAGGCTGGATGACAGGTAAATCTTTTTGAAGATTGGATTCTAAAATTGGCTAAGACTTTTAAAGTTGCGGCCGAAAAATTTATTATTTATTGACAACTCACATCCGAAATAAGTACAAAACAACTAAAAGCTATTGAATTGGCATTCGCAAATTCAACCATTTAACGTTCTATGACTGGAACAAGTTCTTATGACTGAAAAAGGCAAGACTCGGTGCTTTCGTGGTATTAAGTGGCTTCCGTAGATTACAAAGCAAACACCAAGGCTGGATGACAGGTAAATTTTTTGAAGATTGGATTCTAAAATTGGATAAGAACTTTTAAAGTTGCGTGGTCCTTCTCCGATTTTGCTAATTTTTATTAAGCTTACATATAGTAATAAGAGTAACGTTCTTGCCAAATTTCATCATGATATCTTCAACGACTGCCAAATTACAGCTTGTAAAAGTTTTAAATTTCTTCTTTTAAAAGTGGGCGCGGCCACGCCCATTGTCCAAAATTTTACTAATTTTCTATTTTGCGTCATAAGTTCAACTCATCTACCAAGCTTCGTCGCTTTATCGGTCTTTTGTAATGAATTATCGCACTTTTTCGGTTTTTCGAAATTTTCGATATCGAAAAAGTGGGCGTTGTTATAGTCCGATATCGTTCATTTTAAATAGCGATCTGAGATGAGTGCTCAGGAACCTGCATACCAAATTTCATCAAGATACCTCAAAATTTACTCAAGTTATCGTGTTAACAGACGGACGGACGGACATGGCTCAATCAAATTTTTTTTCGATCCTGATTATTTGATATATGGAAGTCTATATCTATCTCGATTCCTTTATATATGTACAACCAACCGTTATCCAATCAAACTAATATACTCTTGAGCTCTGCTCAACTGAGTATCAAAATGTTAAAACTTTTTATCGTAGTAGACTGGTGAAAGAAGCCCTTAAACGCATAGAGACAAACAAAAAGCAGGATATTACAATCCTGGATTGCGTCGATTATGTAAGTAAAGCTTAGAATATTGACGTCAGTAGTCAAACAATAGCGAATTGCTTCAAAAAAGCTGGATTTGGTCAATATTCCGAATGGGAAGAGAAAGATGACATTCCTCTAATTTTTTTGAACCATATTGATGATAATCAGAATCTTGTTGAAGCTGATTTCGAAGCTTGGCTTACAGCAAACCAAGTAACATGCACTTCTAATGTTCAAGATTATATGGAAGTAGATGACGAGCTTTGCACAACTGGGTTTCCTACAGAGGATGATATTGTGGAACGTTACTTTCCTGAATCAGAGGATCCAATCTTAAGCGGAACGGAGAGTGAGGACGAAGCTTCGGAGGAAGACACTATTCACCATCCTGCCAGAATTGATATCGACAATTTTTCCAAACATTGTGTTTATATTTGCAAACAAATGACTCTACAACCAATGAGCATTATAAAGCTTTGAACATATTAGAGCTGTTTTTCATTGAAAATAGCAAAAAAAGTTAATTTTCAGTCACTACTTTCAGAATATTTTACAGCATTGTAACTGGTTTTTTATATCTTTCTGTAAAATATTTTTTAAATAAAAAATATGTACGTTTTCTTCATGTAATACCAGAATTTTTCATAAAGGGTTTGTTTTTATCAAACAAAAAAAAATGGTTCCGTAACTCGAAGTCTCCGTAAGTCGAAGTTTTTTTTTGGGATTATAGGGAATCAAGTTATGGAAGTTCGACTGTATTACATACAAAGCATCTGCAGATGAATCAATCGTACGAACTTCCTGACTCATGCAGTATCTTCGAGGTGGAGATCTATGCCATAAGAGAGCAGCCAGACTTCTCTAAGACAGTATAGCCCAAAACACCAATTTATGGATCTTTGTCGACAGCCAGACCACCTTTAAAGCATAAGAGCCCATCCTTATATAGTCGGAACTCGTGCGAAGGAGCCACGCTGGCGTCCGTAATGCAACTTTATGATCCCCTTTGCTATGCCCATGGGCACAGCGATATTGTAGGGAACTAATTTTCAACAGAAATTACCAGTAAAGGTTCCAAAATGGACATAAGCGCGACAGAGAGCTCCATATGACCACCGCTATGTATTATCTGGAGAAAATCGGAAAACAAATCTTGGGCGAGAGTACTTACGGTTGTCATTGCAGCTCACTGCGCTATTGGGCAGATGCTCCGTCGGTGGCACATGCAAACAAGCTCCTTCTGCAGATACTGAAGGGATGAGGAGGAATGCGAGGCGATCCACCATTTTCTTTTCTGATGTCCAGGACTGCAAACAAGTTGGGTCAGATTTATTTCAGGAAAGTGCATCTTTCGCCCCTATTTATGTTCATCAGAGAAATCAAGTGGTTCGTTGAGGACTAGTAGGAAATATTTGGGTAGACGAATGTGTAACCACACGGCACTCACTCAGGGCACTCGAAATTGTCCCACGTATGTCCTTTTAACTTAACCTAACCTCGCCCTACACAGAGAACAGTAAGCGTGACAGAAAGCAATGTTTTAAGCAAATTTCAATTCGAAATGCCAGCTTTTTTTCAACTTAGAGTACTTAAAGGATTGTAAACTATTAACATGAAAGTGGAGGTGCCAAGCGCATTTTCGAAAACATATGTTTAACTAGGGTAAGGTGGCAACGTTAGCCAAAAAGTTTGATTGTGAATGTGATTTTGATAGTGTCAACGTTCAAAGGAATAAATATATTAGGATTCAGTGGCAACCATGAGTGCCAAATCTGTGAGATATAATAAGTTAGTATAATAAGATGAGGGGACAACCTTAGATGACAACTCTACTTAAAATTATTTCTGTTAAAATACGACTTAGAACACCTTTACTTATACACCCACATTGGCATGTCTTATTTTATCGTTATTCATTATTTATTTTTAATTTAAGGCAGGCGGTAACCTTCATCCTACGTAGCAAAATCCAAATAAAATAGCTTACACTGAAGCGTGTTCCCAGTTTCGAGATATAAGCGGATACAAAAAGGAATTTACGTTTATAATTAGTTGGGAACCCCAAACGAATATTTATTTGAAATTTGGCATTTAAGTTTTTTTCGTTTGATACGCAGTTCGGAATATTTCATCATTTTTCATACCTTTCATGAACATGAAATGGTATATTAACTTTGGTCCGATGTTTGTAACGTTGAGAAATATAGAAGATAGACTCACCATTAAGTACACCGAACTGATCAGGGTGACGAACTGAGTTGATATAGCCAAGTCCGTCTGTCCGTCCTTCGGTCCGTCTGTCCATCCATCTGTCTGTTTGAACGCAAACTAGTCCTTCAAATTTTGAGATATCTCAATGAAATTTGGACAAGGATGTATTTTTGTATTATATTAGACATTTGTTGCATCCGGTAGGATCGGACCACTATAACATATATATCCCATACAACCGATCGTTCAAATAAGACGATTTTTGTCATTCCTGCCGCAATTTAGAAAGTATAAACGTTAAACTTAGTGATTTATATTCTAATATATCATAGAATATGTCCTGAAAAAATCACTTTGATCGGAGCTATATATAATTATATCCCATACAACCGATCGTTCAGATAGAAAGATTTTTGGAAATTTCTCCCTTAATTTTCAATATAAAAACGTTAAACTTGGTGATATTTATTCTAATATATCACAGAAGATTTCATGAAAAAATCATTTCGATCAGAGCTATATATAATATATATATCATACAACCGATCGTTCAGATAGAAAGATTTTTAGCCATTTCTCCCTTAATTTCCAATATAAAAACGTGAAGCTTGGTGATATATATTCTTTCCTGTAAAAAATTTCGATCGGAGCTATATATAATATATATCCATACAACCGGTCGTTCAGATAAGGGGGTTTTTTGCAATTTTTTTATATTTATCTTAAAATCGTTTAGGTATGTACATCTGTTCAATATACATTTCTTATCTTATACAGCGCATTATGTGGAGATTACGAATGGGATAAGGGTATTGTTCAGCCCCATTTATGAAAGGTATGAAGTCTTCTGCACAGTCCCGTCCTTACTTTTTTTTAATTTGAAATATATGGCAGCCTTTCTAGAACAACGGAAGTATCAACACCTTAAGATAAAGCATGTCGCATTTTATAGAAAATTTCTCCAAAATCGGTTAGCTGTTTTCAAAACTAAAACATATATAACAAGGTATGTTGGATACTCGAAGTGGCAATCCCACTTAGAAATACCTTTATGCAACCACGCTCAGAGAAAAAACGCTGTTCTAAAATCCAGCACCACCAAACTCAATTCAAGCTTTCATGCTCTTACTTTTTGGTTCTTGAAAAAACGAACGACCAATTTTTAAAATAACAACGTTATGCATGAACTGAGATCACTTTCTTGAAAAGAGAACGGCTGGTCTTAAAATATGAACAAGTGTTCCATTAATGAGAACAATTTTCTTAAATTAAATACAATGTTCTTAAATTTAGTTAAAGAAAAAACAAACGATACAATTCGTGTGCGCTACAATGTTAAATACAATACTTGGCACAAGCTATCAAGCAGTTGTAGTAGCCCAGCGGTTATGATGTTGCGGTTGCGATCGCGTGGCGCGTGTTCGATCAGCGTTACACTCAAAAAATTTTTTAACTTTTATTTTTTGTTCAATTAGATTTTCCATTCGCATATGCACAGATAATTCTAAAACTTGTTATAAAATACTTTAAGTATATATGCAGATTGCGTCTTCAAATAAGAATAATTTCTCAATAAGAGAAATACTTGGAAAAATTGTGCATGCATTTTTCTTAAACTTTTGGATTCTAATAAAAAAAATTTTTGTTATGAATATTTTTTATTTGTGACAAAAAAAATTATTATTAATAAAAAATAAATGGGTACCTATTGATACAAATTCTTTACCCTCCCATCAATGTTCAAGCACAAACCGTTCTTGAATTGAGAAAGAAAACTGTTAAATCGACCACAAGTCGTTCTCGAAGCGTGTGAACAAAAAATCTTACTTCAAGCACAAATAGTTCTTGAAATGAGCACAGTAGGTTCACACATCAATACCAAACTGGTCATAAAATACGAAAGGTGTTCTTGCAAAAAGTGTTCCTAAAACAAGCCCATAGGTCATAGGTCACGAGTTAAGAAAAAAACGTACTTAACAGACCGTTGTCAACGAATGTTCTTAATTTTGAACTTGTTTCGTTCGTTTTAGAACGATTTTTCTCTGAGTGTGAGAATTTCTGCAGGTTTATTGCCACTTTCCTTATTTTCCAAGTAATACGTCTTTGTTTACTTTTGAACAGGTGAAAAATATTTTAAAAACAGTTTTTTTTTGTTCAAATAAATAGGCGACGAATATTAAAACCTCATAATTGAAACCGTAATTAATGTGCTTTGTTTGCTTTGTATAAACAAATGGCAAAAACTAGAAAAATTATAACTTAAAAATAACAAAATATTGCCCAATGAACACATAGCAAAAAAAGTTTTAAGGTCAATCACTAAAGTTGAAAGGCTTTCGGAATATTCTTTTATTTTTTGTATCCTTCGACTGATCCCTTTCATGTTTATAACTGTACCGTACCCATAAATTAGGTATATTAACTAAACAAATGTAAGCCCTAGTTACTAAGACCTAGATCCTTACACGTTACACAAGTCAATAATAGATACCTAAATAGATTTTTAAATAGCACCCATAAGAAACTGCATTATCGTTTTTTATTGCACCTTTGCTGACAACGCACATTCGTATGTATTACCCGCAATCTTGCAATTTTTCGTAGCTGACACAGAAATGGGATTGCGTCTTGTCATTGCGGTAGTTCCTATGTATATATTTATGTTATTAATTAAATAAATAAATTAAGAGAAGTATTATTTTTCACCAAACAAAATATTTTCCGTATTAAATGCGCTGAAAATTTCCGGAAAACTTAAATGAAAACAAACCAAAAACAATAAAAAAACGTTTGAAAAATAAATCAAATAATATATCTAATGCTTGGTTTCATTAGGTCAAAATGACAGACATCAAAACTGCCTCAAGCTGACCCTGCGGTCAGTGGGGTCAAAGGCGTTTCATTCTGTCACATTACTGACTCAAAGTCGATGAAGAAGTTAATGGTCAAAATGCGCGCTAAAATTTTGTGTTTATTTATTTCACAACCAATTTCATTATTCCCCTTGTTTTACACGTTCTGTCATTATATCAGAGAGGATAGATAGAATAAAAGACGTCATTTCAATTTTTTTTTGTAATGTACCTGATTGGCGGGCTATTAGAAAATTGCCTTCTACACATTTTTAAGAAGTTTATATGTAGAAGCAATTTAAAATTACCCCTCAAATGGGACATTACAAATAATTTCGCAAAAAGTATGAAATGACGTCTCTTATTCTATCTATCCTCTCTGATTATATGTTGATGGGACGCCAGTCGGCAAACGAAAATAAAATGCCCAACATGTGAGCAAATGTAATTTAATGGTAAATGGGCAATTGTAGTTTTTATTTATTGGTCAACTTAGATGCTACTTAGATGTAGTCTCAAAATGGACGCCAAACCATTTGACGTTGTATGACAAACCGTTTCATAGCGCAAAAGCGCAAAAATTTCACTATACATATGTGATAACCCAAATCCATATTTTCTTTTTCATTTTATTAGTTAGCTTGCACCTACTTCAGCAGAACGTAGGGTTGTTGATTTACGAATCACACAATCATACTTCTTGTCACTACAGTAAATGTTGTACGTAGTGTAAAAATTTGTAAGGCTAATTTTCCTTTAAGCAGCTATTTTATCCCTTTCGCCCCTACTGGGACAATACGTCCCAGCAAACTTCAAACATATGTATAACTTTTAATTGTTATCCAATTTCGCATTGAAATGGGCCCAATAAAACCTTGAAGCCTTCTTTGATGATCAGTAACCGCATTCCGTTATAATTGACATCATTTCCCGTTACGCAATACTTTGCACAGACATGTCGCGAATTTCATCAGAAACTCGTTGTATTTAGTGTTAAACGTCTATCTGGTACCGTTTTTATTCGTAATATACCGCTTTCTGTAAAATATAGGTGTGAGTAAATATTACCTTCGAAATTGGAACGAAATTATAATGAAAAAGTAAGTTTTTTATATTTGTAACTGCATTCGGGACACTATAATCCCAATAATGTATTTGTTTGGGATAATAATATCCCAATATTTGTTTATACCTTTAGATGTGTAAAATTTGTTGGTATTATTGGGACTTATGCGTCCCACCTATAAATGTTATTGGGATTATATATCCCAGGATAACGGTAAGGATTCAGGTATGCCAAATCATCTTATATTTTAGCAATATTACAGTATTTCCTGTCGTAATGATGAAAACCCCGCCTGATTTCGAAAAAAAACTCAGGGGTGAAAGGGTTAAAGAGCTACGTGTAGATTTCTTTTAACTTACTTACTTACTTAATTGGCGCTTAACCGTCTAAACGGTTATGGCCGTCCAACAAGGTGCGCCAGTCGCTCCTTCGCTCCGCCAATTGGTCACACCAAGGGAGTTTAAACTCGTTTTCCATCTGGTCCTTTCCATGGAGTGGGGGCCGCCCTCTACCTCTGCTTCCATAGGCGGGTTCCGATAGAAACACTTTCTTGGCCGGAGCATCATCTTTCATTCGCATAACATGGCCCAGCCAGCGCAGCCGCTGCGTTTTAATTCGCTGGACCATATGGATGTCTGCGTAAGATATTTCATCTTTCCAAAATTCTAGACCTTAATTTATGATCTAGCTATATTTTTATCTATACATCTTATAAAATAAAGTCTCTAAATGTCATTGTACGTCAATCACTTCACACAGAATGCTCGGATTTTAAAACGGTTTTTTGCATTTGAAAGCTTAGCAAACGTGAGAAAGACATTTACGATATAATTTGAAGGTATATATTATAGGGGCGTGGAAAATTTCCAAATCTCATGTTAACGCAACATAAATGGTTAAAAGTTCATCATCATTTGAAGAACACACGGCGCTTTTATTTAATTGTCTGTTCAACGCCATAGATTGATAAGGAGTGTGATGACTAGTACCTAGGACCTACCTAATTATTTTCTAGCTTTTCGTATTATTATTACTTCATGTAAATATTGTTTTCAATAAAACCGTTTAACTTAAAAATTTTTTTTAATTATTTTATTTTCAAGTTTTTAGTCTTTATTTAATTGCCTATTATTTCTCATTCTATTTAGTTCATTTAGTGACTCATTATTACAAGGACTCTTTCCTGACAATTTGTTACAACCTAAGTCCTCAATACATAATCCTTCCAAAGACTTTACTCGAATCTGCGCCACGTATGCTTGTCCCTCATCCAACTCCAAAATATTTTGATGTCACTTCTACCGGACTGTATGCAATATTTGTTCCAAATATGAGCCAAATCGGGCATCATAGGTCGCTTTCTATTCATGTATCTATGTATTATGTGTTCCAAATATTGCAAAATCGGACCACAAATATGATTTTCTGAATATCTCGATCCTTTCACCACCTAGCAGCGATTGATATGTCGCTTTCAATTCTTGTATGTATTAAGTGTTCCAAATATGAGTCAAATCGGTCCACAAATATGATTTTTGCGAATATCTCGATCCATGCGCCACCTAGCGGCGATTTTTTTTCTTATTATTGCATTGTCATCGGGTTCTGAACTATATTCCAAGTTTCATGCTTGTAGCTTATCGGGAAGTTACTTAAATTTCAATTACAAGATTCGTTCACAACGGCCGTGCAGCCGTGCATGCGGCCATGCGGCCTGTCAACTCAAGCTAAATAAAACCGTTTAAAAATGTACGGTGTTACTTATAACAATAGCGCTTTTGTTTTTTATTCAAAGAAATTAATCAAAGGCTGCGCCTATTTCAAAACCACCTACGATTGAATTGGTTAACGATGCGTTCAAAGGGTAAGTTCAGTGTAGACCTTTTTAAAGCGTTCCTAATTGGTTCAGTCTTATGGGGTTCTGAAATAGTCGCAAACTTTTATTAATAATTTAAATCCACATTGCTTAGACTTCAGCGTTCTTGATACAAGTGTGGCTATCCACCCTCCCGATATGCATCCGATTAGCACCAGTTCAGAGGTAGTCATTAAGGGCTGTTTTACCATCCCAGTTAAGTTAGACTTTAGCTGTAGGGTAGCTATCTATCAGATAGATTCATTTGGCATTTATGTTTTCACCAACACAGGGAGACCAACCCCGCGTTAAATCGATAAGTTGCACAATTTTGTAGAATAAAACATCTTTTGTGAATACACCAAAATTGACCAAACAGCTTACCTTTTTGGTACACTGTGTTAGGAAATGCACATAACAGAGACGCGAGTATGTAGAAAATGAAAATTTCTATATCTAAGAAAAAAGAGACGGACCTAAACCTGTATTGCGATACTGTCGCTTGGCGTGACTGTCTCTAATTTTTTCTGTAGGGTATGTACAATGTTATACGAACTTAGGCTTCTTACTGTTTTTGTTTTTTTATTTGGAATGGTATAATTTGTTTTGTGTGTGTGTGGAATTTTCGCTGGAAAAATCGGTATTGAGTGCAAGTATAAAAGGTGTGAAATATTTTAATATCATATTGTCAGTTTAGTGTCGAAGAAGTAAGTGATATTTGCTTGTGATCTCTTCAAAATAATACTATACAATATGCTGAAGCTTCAATTTGCTATGTAAGTAACGAAATTAGTGTTATCCTTTCAGATTTATTGAAAAAGCTATAGTGTTGTAAATTAAAAGATATTTAAGGGTCAAATCGTTATATTAGTAAACTACATACTGATATATGTCTTTTTGGTATAAATTTAGAGAACATATACATCCTGTTTTTGAACTTTTTCCTGTATTTAAATCACATCTAGAAACAGCTAGTGGCAGAGGTCCCTAGAAAGCTTTACCAAAATGATGCAGTTATTTTGTAAGAAAAGTCTTGTTTTTAAATAAGGTTTTTCAGTTTTCTTCAAACAAACGCTATGGTAACACTTTGGACTTATTAAGTCAGTGGATGTCTTCGCGGACCAGCCAGTTCAACCTAACATAATCTAATTAAGCCCGATGAATCTGATTTATAATTTGCAGTACTTACCGATAGGCTCTACATTCAATGCGCTCACACTCAAACAAAATTTAAAAATACCAACCGGATCGATTCGGCCTCGTTATCAAATCGGTAGTTTATTTCTGCATAGGTTGAAAAACATATCTATGTGTGCCTTTTCAAAGTTTTCCTGCCAGAAATTATTAGATAATTTTATTGCCTATCACCATGAAGTAACTAATTCGATACGTTTTGTAGTTACTACGGCGCTATAAACTAATTTCATAAATTATTTACCAGAATTTCAGCCTCCACGCAGATATTTAGGCGATAGTTAACTGTAACGTTTTGAATTTTCCTCTGTTTCAATAATTTATATGGCATTTAAAATATTAAGCAAAATCCCAAATTTTTCTCTAGTCTATGTATTCGCAGGAACATACGTTGGCACATTCATTTATGGGATACGAATTCATTTGCATTTATGGTTTACTTGACTTCCCAGAAGCTTTCCTGTTAACCCAGCCTTGAAAGACATTGGCGAAGTTATCTTTGCCACTTAAATGGCTTCATAGACTTCTATCCAGTTCTGCGTATAACTTTCGTGATACAGATATACTCTCTTCAGCGATACTTTTCGTTTAGCGTTTTAGTAACTTATTCCTATAGAATAGTTTACAAATGTTGTACCGCTTTCGTATCTAAATGTCGTTTCGCTTTCGGAGAACAGTTCTTCCGAAAGCTCATAAGAACTCGGAACAACGTCGATATCTTCGGCGACAATTTCTTCAGAAATGTCGTATCGAATAAGTAACTTCCGCAAAAGAAAATGCTGGCAGAGTCTTAACTTCATTTCCAAGTATTTGCAACAAACAACAGAAATATCAGTACTATTGTGAAAGTAGTATACTTTCTCTGTTTTAATATATGAGTCGACACATATCAAAAGTGCCTAACTCCACAGATGGCATTCTTAGTGTGTGTTTCGTGTATTATTCATTAGTCTATTAAATCAAAAGTTTTAAATAAAAAAATTTTACTTAGGCAATAAGATTTGTAAATTAAATTAAATCTTCGGGATTTTTTCAATATACATACTACGTTTCCACCAAACCCAAATTCCGTGTTTGTCTGTTTCGTGCGACTACTAAACCATATCTAAAAAATTGAGGGAGGTATAGAGGAAGACTCGTTTTACCCTTTGTATCAGTAAACCGAAAAAAAAATTTATTTCTGTCAAAAATATTTTGTGTTACACCGTTGACAAACACAGAGTTTGGATTCGGTGAAAATTTAGTATTACAATAAACAAATGTTGAAAGTAAACATAATTTATTTATATAAAAAAATATTTTTACCAAAAAAGGTACTAATATGTGTACCTAATATGCCCCAACTATATATATTATAAAACAAAATCTAAAAGTTTAAAAATAAACACCATCGGACTAACGGGAATGGCAGTGTAAATGTGTGAGTTGTAAATCAAATAACATCGTATATCAAAAATGAGTACAAAGTGGCAATTAAATTGCCCAATAAGTGAAAACGGTAATTGGCTAAGCTGTAGAAAATATGGCATTAAAACTTTATACTGCCAACACGTTGGCAATTTTCGTTCGCTAACTGACGTCACATCAATTTAAAATGCCACATCATGTGAAACAAAGGGCAAATGAGAAACAAACGGAAATTGTGAAACCGGTTTGTAAATAAATGAACACAAAATTTTAGCTTGGGTTTTCATCACACACTGTTTTATCGAATTTCTTCAATTATGGAACATAATGGAAACTCCTTTGACCATTAATAACTAGCGGAACAGTTTTGAGGAGTTTTGATGTCAGTCATTTTGATCTAATGAAAGCCAAGCAGTAACTTATGAAAATGAATACCATTTGTAGTGTGGACACAATAATGAAAAAATTAATACTTGGCGCGATTTACCTTCGAATAGATTTAGGCGATGGAGTGTTTGACAAACTTATGATTTTCCTTATGGTCATTCCTTAGGTCAAAAGGAATGATATCAAAAACTGCCTCAAGCTGACCGGCTGGAGAGTTGGGGTTAAAAACAATTCTATTAGGTCTGGTTTTCCTTAGGTCAAAAGGAATACATTACTGACTCGAAATCGATAAAGCAGTACGCAGCCAAAACCGACGCTAAAATCTTGAATTCATTGATTTCACAACCCATCTCATTACATATTTCTGGTTTCACACGCTTTGGCATTATTTATTGACGGGAAGAATCTGGGCAAACGAAAATAAATTGCCAAAATGTTAGCAAAGGAAATTTGAATGTCAAATGTGCCATACCGTTGGGCAATAGCTTCAAGCCATACAAAAAGCAATATCAAAATCTTTATAAAGAAATTAATAGAAATTTATTTTTTGTTGATTTGACTGTTGAAACACTTAATTCCGAATCAACAACTAGTGCGAAGTTGGTTCAACGGCTATTTGTGATAGATAAAAGTACAACTATATCGGTTGCATGGACGTGTAACTCGGTTGATTTTACCGGCTTTTTTTTTAAAGAAATCTTCATTGGTCAGTGTTGCCCATTGTCTCATAAATTTATAATTTTCATACGTTGCCTTCTAAATTTTGCATTCGATGACTTGAGTACATTTTTCCTAAAGGGCTGTCAATTTTAAGTCTTATTTTCTCTTTTCAATAATATTTTTTGAAAAATATTAGTAATTTAAAAGTTTAAAAATATTTAGACATTTAAAATTGATAATGACACCAGTTCGAAAATCGGCACGAATGAACGATTTTTCAAGAAATGCTTGAATAATTTTAGACAGTTCGCTTCAAACGTCTCCCATTGACAAGAAAAAGGATATAAAGATAATGAGTTATGTAGATATGTTAAGCAATTCTTTTTTATTAAATAAACAAACTTCAAAATTACCAGACAAACAATCAAATAAGTTAATACTTTACCAAATTTTCAAAACAGGTTTACATTTTTAAGAAATAGTTTAGGGATTATATATGTAAATCAACTTGCTGTTTGTGGTTAGAAAAATAAATAACAAGTAAGGAAGGCTAAGTTCTGGTGTAACCGAACATTACATACTCAGTTGAGAGCTATGGAGACAAAATAAGGGACAACCACCATGTAGGAAAATGAACCTAGGGTAACCCTCGAATGTGTTTGTATGACATGTATATCAAATGGAAGGTATTAAAGAGTATTTAAAGAGGGAGTGGGCCATAGTTCTATAGATGGATGCCATTTAGGGATATCGCCATAAAGGTGGACCAGGGCTGACTCTAGAATTTGTTTGTACGATATGGGTATCAAATGAAAGGTATTAATGGTTATTTCAAATGGGAGTGGGCCTTAGTTCTATAGATGGACGCCTTTTCGAGATATCGCCTTAAAGGCGGACCAGGGATGACTCTAGAATTTGTTTGTACGATATGGTTATCAAATTAAAGGTGTTAATGAGTTTTTTAAAAGGGCGTGGGCATTAGTTCTATAGGTGGACGCCTTTTCGAGATATCGCCCATAAAGGTGGACCAGGGTGACTCTAGAATGCGTTTTGTACGATATGGGTATCAACGAAAGGTGTTAATGAGTATTTTAAAGGGAGTAGGCCTCAGTTCTATGGGTGGACGCCTTTTCGAGTATCGCCATAAAGGTTGACCAGGGGGACTCTAGAATACGTTTTGTACAATATGGGTATCAACGAAAGGTGTTAATGAGTATTTTAAAGGGAGTGGGCCTTAGTTCTATAGGTGGACGCCTTTTCGAGATATCGCCATAAAGGTGGACCAGGGTTGACTCTAGAATGCGTTTGTACGATATGGGTATCAAACGAAAGGTGTTAATGAGTATTTTAAAAGGGAGTAGGCCTCAGTTCTATGGGTGGACGCCTTTTCGAGTATCGCCATAAAGGTGGACCAGGGGTGACTCTAGAATGTATTTGTACGATAATATTATCAAATTAAAGGTATTAATGAGGGTTTTTAAAAGGGAGTGGCACTTAGTTGTATATGTGAAGGCGTTTTCGAGATAACGACCAAAATGTGGACCAGGGTGACCCAGAACATCATCTGTCGGGTACCGCTAATTTATTTATATATGTAATACCACGAGCAGTATTGGTAGGCAAGATTCCAAGGGCTTTTGATCTCGCCTTACAGAACTTTTTCATTTTCTTCTACTTAATATGGTAGATGTCACACCCATTTTACAAAGTTTTTTCTAAAGTTATTTTTTGCGTCAATAAACCAATCAAATTACCATGTTTCATCCCTTTTTTCGTATTTGGTATAGAATTATGGCATTTTTTTCATTTTTCGTAATTTTCGATTTCGAAAAAGTGGGCGCGGTTATAGTCGGATTTCGTCCATTTTTTGTACCAAGATAAAGTGAGTTCAGATAAGTACGTGGACTAAGTCTAGTAAAGATATATCGGTTTTTGCTCAAGTTATCGTGTTAACGGTCGAGGGGAAGGACAGACGGTCGACTGTGTATAAAACCTGGGCGTGGCTTCAACCGATTTCGCCCATTTTCACAGAAAACTGTTACCGTCATAGATTCTATGCCCCTGCCAAATTTCAGAAGAATTGGTAAATTTTTGTTCGACTTATGGCATTAAAAGTATTCTAGACAAACTAAATGAAAAAGGGCGGAGCCACGCCCATTTTGAAATTTTGTTTTATTTTTGTATTTTGTTTCACCATATCATTACTGGAGTTGAATGTTGACATAATTTACTTACTTACTTACTTAATTGGCGCTTAACCGTCTAAACGGTTATGGCCGTCCAACAAGGCGCGCCAGTCGCTCCTTCGCTCCGCCAACCGGCGCCAATTGGTCACACCAAGGGAGTTTAAATCGTTTTCCATCTAGTCCTTCCAGCGGAGTGGGGGCCGCCCTCTACCTCTGCTTCCATAGGCGGGTTCCGATAGAAACACTTTCTTGACCGGAGCATCATCTTTCATTCGCATAACATGGCCTAGCCAGCGCAGCCACTGCGTTTTAATTCGCTGAACTATGTTGATGTCTGTGTACAGCTCGTAGAGCTCATCGTTAAATCTTCTTCGGTACTCGCCATTGCCACCGCGTAGAGGTCCATATATCTTTCGAAGAACTTTTCTCTCGAACACTCCCAAAGCCGCTTCATCTGCTGTTGTCATGGTCTATGCCTCTGCACCATATAGAAGGATGGGTACGATAAGTGACTTGTAGAGTATGATTTTCGTTCGCCGAGAGAGGACTTTACTTTTCAATTGCCTACCTAGTCCAAAGTAGCATTTATTGGCAAGATTGATTCTTCGCTGGATTTCAGTGCTGATGTTGTTTCTAGTGTTGATGGTGGTTCCCAAATAAACGAAGTCTTCTACTATTTCGAAATTATGGTTGCCAACAGTAGCGTGGTCGCCAAGACGTGTATGCGCTGACTCTTTGCTTGATGACAGCAGGTACTTCGTTTTGTCCTCATTCACCATCAAACCCATCTTTACCGCTTCTTTTTCCAGTTTGGAGTAAGCAGAACTAACAGCGCGGGTGTTTAGGCCGATGATATCAATGTCATCAGCATATGCCAGTAATTGCACGCTTTTATAGAATATTGTTCCAGTGCGGTTAAGTTCTGCAGCTAGCATAATTTTCTCCAGCATCAAATTAAAGAAATCGCACGATAGGGGGTCACCCTGTCTGAAACCTCATTTAGTTTCGAACGGCTCGGAGAGGTCCTTCCCAATTCTGACTGAGCTGATGGTCTTGCTCAACGTCATTTTGCACAGCCGTATAAGTTTTGCAGGGAAACAAAATTCAGACATAGCGGCATATAGGCAGCTCCTTTTCGTACTGTCGAAGGCGGCTTTAAAGTTCACGAAGAGGTGATGTGTGTCGATTCTCTTTTCACGGGTTTTTTCCAAGATTTGGCGCCGGTAACCAACTTTTTCCCCGGCGGCAGTACGAAGTGCTTTGGAGATATGCTCCTACTGCTCCTGCATTCCATCAGGATGAGTTCTGCTCTCAGAGAACAGGTGTGAGAGTCGAGTTGCAAAATCATTGGAAGTCTGTTGTGATTGAAGCTTTTCGACGTCTAGCTTTCCTTGTGTTTTTTGTTCCTTGGTTTTAGCCGCGTTGAGGCGGGTGCGTATTTTGGCTGCAACAAGATAATGGTCCGAGTCGATGTTACTCGGTTCGTGCGCACATCTAAAACACTGGAGGCATGCCGTCCGTCTATCATAACGTGGTCGATCTGACTGCGTGTATTTCGATCGGGGGACAGCCATGTAGCTTGATGTATCTTTTTATGCATGAACCTCGTGCTGGATATGACCATGTTTCGAGCACCTGCAAAGTCAATCAGCCTCAGTCCGTTAGGAGAAGTTTCATTGTGTAGGCTGAGCTTTCTGACTGTGGGGCCAAAAACACCTTCTTTGCCCAACCTGGCGTTAAAGTCGCCAACCACAACTTTTATATCATGACGGGGGCAGCGCTCGTATGTGCGTTCTAATTGTTCATAAAAAGTGTCTTTCACCTCAACGTCTTTCTCCTCTGTCGGCGCATGGGCGCAGATGAATGATATTTTAAAAAATTTTGCTTTTATTCGGATAGCGGCGAGACGCTCGTCCACAGGCGTGAACGCCAGCACTTGGCGACAAAGTCTCTTTCCCACCACGAATCCGACGCCGAAACTGCGCTTATTCGTATGGCCACTCCGATATATGTCACAATTTTTGATCTTCTTTCTTCCTTGCTTCGTCCAACGCATTTCTTGGATGGCCGTGATCTCATATTTTGCTTTGACAAGGACATCAACCAGCCGGGCATCTGCACCAATCCCATTCAGGGAGCGGACGTTCCAGGTGCATGCCCTCAATTCATTGTCCTTCAAACGTTTGCCATGGTCGTCATCAATAGAGAGTGTATTTATACGAGGCTTGTTGTTATATTTCATTGGAGTATGGTTTTACGTGGCGTGTCCCAAGCCCAGCGCACAACCCGCTCAGCGGGCCGCTTGCTCCAAGACAGACGCCCGCATGCAGCCGCACCTGGAGGTGTAAAGACGCTGCCGATGAGATCTCCCACGGCTAGCCCTTAAACCGATTATGTCAGAGTGGCCTAGCCAGGTTGTCGCATTCTCACATTAGCTCACCGCTAAACGGATGGCTACCAGAGGATACTTGGCCGCAAGCGACCGGCAGTAGTGAGCTGCTTGAACCGCATGCAAAAGAATCGCTCTGGCTATTCCCAGGTGAATGGCGTTCAGAAGCTTTCCCCACTTTCGTGGACTTCTACACACGGCCCCCACCTCCAATTACTTATATACAGTAAAGATATTCAATTTTTTGTTAAAATTTTACTTTAAAAAAAAATTTTTTAAAAGTGGGCGTGTTCTTCATCCGATTTTTCTAATTTTTATTTAACACATATATAGTAATAATAGTAACGTTCCTGCCAAATTTCATCATGATATCTACAATGACTGCGAAATTACAGCTTGCAAAACATTGAAATTACCTTCTTTTAAAAGTGGGCGGTGCCACTCCCATTGTCCAAATTTTACTAATTTTCTATTCTGCGTCATAAAGTCAACCCACCTACAAAGTTTCATCGCTTTATCCATCTTTGGCAATGAATTATCGCATTTTTTCAGTTTTTCGAAATTTTCGATATCGAAAAAGTGGGCGTGGTTATAGTCCGATATCGTTCATTTTAAATAGCGATCTGATATGAGTGCCCAGGAACCTACGTACCAAATTTCATCAAGGTATCTCAAAATTTACTCAAGTTATCGTGTTAACGGACAGACGGACGGACGGACATGGCTCAATCAAATTTTTGTTCGATACTGATGATTTTGATATATGCAAGTCTATATCTATCTCGATTCCTTTATACCTGTACAACCAACCGTTATGCAATCAAGTTAATATACCCTGTGAGCTCTGCTCAACTGAGTATAAAAATAACGCGCGACATGCATCCGAGAAGACTTGTGCCGAGCTTTACTTCGTGTTTGCGTCGCGATACTTTTAAAGTTGTTTTATACAAGCTGGCGCACCTGTCCCACATGTCTTATGCCGACTCCGAAAGGCATTTGCAAGCAAATAAATTTTCGCCCAGAAGCTTTTCATGGCAGAAATACTAAATTACTGCAAAAGGGTTGCACTGACTATTTCTAGAAAAATCACTTCTTCACTACAGGATTTTCGATGTGGTATGTTAGCACGTTACCATCACACCACGGACCATAAAATAAATAGCAAGTAAGGAAGGCTAAGTTCGGGTGTAACCGAACATTACACACTCAGTTGAGAGCTATGGAGACAAAATAAAGGAAAATCACCATGTAGGAAAATGAACCTAGGGTAACCCTGGAATGTGTTTGTATGATATGTTTATCAAATGAAAGGCTCTAAAGAGTATTATATGAGGGAGTGGGCCATAGTTCTATTGGTGGACGCCATTTAGGGATATCGCCATAAAGGTGGATCAGGGTTGACCCTGGAATTTGTTTGTACGATATGGGTATCAAATGAAAGGTGTTAATGAGTATTTTAAAAGGGCGTGGGTATTAAATGAAAGGTGTTAATGAGTATTTTAAAAGGGAGTGTGCCTTAGTTCTATAGGTGGACGCCTTTTCGAGATATCGTCATAAAGGTGACCAGGGGTGACTTTAGAATGCGTTTGTACGATATGAGTATCAAATGAAAGGTGTTAATGAATATTTTAAAAGGGAGTGATCCTTATTTCCATAGGTGGACGCCCTTTCGAGATATCGCCACAAAGGTGGACTAGGGGTGACCCTAGAATTTGTTTGTACGATATGGGTATCAAATGAAAGGGGCTAATGAACATTTTAAAAGGGAGTGGGCCTTAGTTCTATAGGTGGAAGCCTTTTCGAGATACCGCCATAAAGGCTGAATGCGTTTGTACGGTATGAGTATCAAATGAAAGGTGTTAATGAATATTTTAAAAGGGAGTGATCCTTATTTCCATAGGTGGACGCCGTTTCGAGATATCGCCACAAAGTTGGACTAGGGGTGACCCTAGAATTTGTTTGTACGATATGGGTATCAAATGAAAGGGGTTAATGAACATTTTAAAAGGGAGTGGGCCTTAGTTCTACAGGTGGACGCCTTTTCGAGATAGCGCCATAAAGGTGGACCAGGGGTGACTCTAGAATGTGCTTGTACAATATGGGTATCAAACGAAAGGTGTTAATGAGTATTTTAAAAGGGCTTGGGGCTTAGTTTTATAGGTGGACCCCTTTTCGAGATATCGCCATAAAGGTGGACCAGGGGTGACTCTAGAATGTGTTTGTACGATATGGGTATCAAATTAAAAGTATTAATGAGGGTTTTAAATGGGAGTGGTGGTAGTTCTATAGGTGGAAGCCTTTTCGAGATATCGCCATAAAGGCTGAATGCGTTTGTACGATATGGGTATCAAATGAAAGGTGTTAATGAGGCTTTTAAAAGGGAGTGGTGGTAGTTGTATATGTGAAGGCGTTTTCCAGATATCGACCAAAATGTGGACCAGGGTGACCCAGAACATCATCTGTTGGATACCGCTAATTTATTTATATATAATAGCCGTGTTTTTTAACACGCGTATATCCGATTACGCTTAAACTTTATATTGACTGCTAAGCGACAAACTATAAATACACGTCTGAAATTGCTGCGCATAAATTTTGTCCTACTAAATTTCAATACGCATTATACTCAGATGTAACTGAAATATGTGTCTTTGTTTCACCCTCTACACTAATTCTATGTATTCTATGTGTATCCACAATTCATCGCAACTGATTCAGCTATGGCCATCAGAGCGTTGCGTCTCCGCTTTTCGGTACACCCTTTTGCTGTAGCTAGTTGTTTAACCACAGCCGCTAGATGGGTCTCCTAAGCATTATCTAAGCGAAGATAGGAGTTTTTTTACACGCGCAAACGAAACGTATACGCGCGTGTTAAAAACACGGATAATATCACGAAGAGTATTCCTGCCAAGATTTCAAGGGTTTTTTATTTCGCCCTACAGAACTTTTTCATTTCATTCTACTTAATATGGTAGGTGTCACACCCATTTTACAAAGTTTTTTTCTAACGTTAGTCCGATTTCGGCCATTTTTTACACCAATACAAAGTGAGTTCAGATAAGTACGTGAACTGAGTTTAGTAAAGATATATCGATTTTTGCTCAAGTTATTGTGTTAACGGCCGAGCGGAAGGACAGACGATCGACTGTGTATAAAAAATGGGCGTGGCTTCAACCGATTTCGCCATTTTCACAGAAAACAGTTACCGCCCCTACCAAATTTCACAACGATTGGTTAATTTTGGTTCGACTTATGGCGTTAAATTAAATGAAAAAGGGCGGAGCCACGCCCATTTTGAAATTTTCTTTTATTTTTGCATTTTGTTTCACCATATCATTACTGGTGTTGAATGCTGACATAATTTACTTATATACTGTAAAGATATTATAATTTTTTGTTAAAATTTTTTTTTAAAGTGGGCGTAGTCGTTCTCCGATTTTGATAATTTTTATTGAGCATACATATAGTAATAGGAGTAACGTTCCTGCCAAATTTCATCATGATATCTTCAACGACTGCCAAATTACGACTTGTAGAACTTTTAAATTACCTTATTTTAAAAGTGGGCGGTGCCACGCCCATTGTCCAAAATTTTACTAATTTTCTATTCTGTGTCATAAGTTCAACTCATCTACCAAGTTTTATCGCTTTATTCGTCTTTGGTAATGAATTATCGCACTTTTTCGGTTTTTCGAAATTTTCGATATCGAAAAAGTGGGCGTGGTTATAGTCCGATATTGTTCATTTTAAATAGCGATCTGATATGAGTGCTCAGGTACCTACATACCAAATTTCATCAAGATACCTCAAAATTTACTCAAGTTATCGTGTTAACGGACAGACGGACGGACGGACGGACGGACATGGCTCAATCAATTTTTTTCGATCCTGATGATTTTGATATATGGAAGTCTATATCTATCTCGATTCCTTTATACCTGTACAACCAACCGTTATCCAATCAAAGTTAATATACTCTGTGAGCTCTGCTCAACTGAGTATAAAAAGTATCGAAGTAAGTTAAATAATTTTTTTTAAATCAAAAGTAAAATAAAATAAAATGCAATAAGATAATATACTGAGCCCACCAAGTTTCTTTTAACAATATAATATTATTTTTAATTAATTTCATATTTTTTTTTCAGTGTCCCTTTGTCAATTTTATTTTTTTTACATCATCATGTTTGGTGGCCGGACAAGTTATAAAATCAGGTTGCTGTCGAACAGATATAAAATATTTGTCAAGCGTGGATATACAAGCGGTGAGTATTAACTTCTACATACTTAAATAAATTAAGTGTCAGCTCTATAAAGCTAGGCCAATTTTATAGTACTATTCATTGACTTTAACACCATTTTAAAAGCTTATGTTTTAATGATTTACAGTACAAAGGTAGCTGGTTTATGCAAACTAGATATCCCTTCTGGGACGATGTGAATTACCGCTGCCATAAAACGGATTACATTCCTGCACGTAGCAATGTTCATATGGTATCAGACACCCGAATAAAAAAAGAAGAGTAAGTATTTTTATTTGCAGGCAAAGCTTTTGGTTTTAGGTGAAAGTTATGTTGTCTTTTGTGTTGTTGATTTTTCGACAGGGTGTAAAATAACACTGAAGATGGCACAACACCGAAGCCAGTTCGTATTCAAATCAAATTTGATAAGGAATGATGGAAAATTGTTCCAATATACATCAATTACTTGAATTATAACCCTTTCCGCCATTCCTTGTCAAGCTTGGTTTGGTGACAATCCGGTTTCGAACTTTTTTTGCCGGCATAGATGACCTAGACATGCTGTTTAGGGTTAAATTTCTGGTAAAGTTAAAAATTAAGCCACAAATCAGCCAAGCAAACAATGGATTGGAGAGTTGGTCTGCTGATTGATCCCAAAAAGGATCATGCAGCCCTGGTGATTAGGGATCTAACGAATACTCAAAACCTATTCGTGTCGAAGCTGCATTGAGGACGATGAGACTAAATAATGTTGTCCCTACATGCTTTAAGGGTTCAGGGTTTTCGGCGCTAGATTATGGTATTTTGTTCTCAGTTTAGTCAGATCTGAGGTGGATATATCCATGGTCTAATTTAGTGGTATTTGCAAGCACGTCGTCGCTACGAATGAGTTCTACAAGTGGAATTCACTAGCTCGAGATTTTACTTACTTAATTCGTGCTCAACCGATTTAACAGCTTTGGCCATCCAAAAAGTAGCTCCAGTCGATTCTTCATTTGACTGACGGATGCCAATTTTAGCACCAAAGGAATTTAAATCATTTTCCATCTGGTATTTCCAGTGGAGAGGGCTGCCCTGTCTGAAATTTCGTTTAGTTTTGAGCCGCTGTCCTTCCCGATTCTAGCCAAGCTGAAGGTGTTGCTCAACGTCATTTTGCACAGCCGTATAAATTTTGCGGGGAAACCAGATGCAGACATGAGGTATATGGGCTGCTCGTTTTCAAGCTGTCGAAGGCGGTTTTAAAATTGACGAAGAGGTAATGTGTGTCAATTCTTTTTTGGCGTATAGTGAAAATCTGGTCGATTGGGAATTTTCCCAGTTTGAAGCTGCAATTTGCAGTATCCCACTTTGTGTAGAATGGGCAACGAACACATGGATTCCAAGCGTGAGACATTCACTCGTCCGATCATATTTCGCATATCCGGTTGTATTTCGCACAAAGACTTATACATGCGCCTTTTATCAACTCCTCGTCGTCGTAGTTTAATAGCTCCGAACGAAAACCATCAGAGTCCGCGAACGTGTTGTTTTTAATCTGGTTATTGATATTCTGATTTCATCACAGTCGGTTGGAGGAATATAAATTCCACAAATTCATCGATTGCGGGCTCAAAGTCATCATCTTCCTTGGGCGACAGGTACATCGTTGTCTCCATTTGGAAGGTCAGAGAAGTGTTCCCTACATAATCTAAGTACTCTCTGAACATCGGTTAAAAGGTCACCGTTTTCATTCTGACAGTATTTTTCCCCGGGCTAAGAACTTTTCGTCTGTTGTCGAATTTTTTTGCTAAAATTTGCAGGCGTCATTCCTGGTGACTAACAGCTTATGCTCCTCGCACTTGTGTTTCTGCTTATGCTTTTTTCCTCCTGCAAAAGCGTCTAACTGCCCTCTCTCAGCCCGCAGTAGCGTTCACATACTCTTCTTGTTGTTTACTTTGAAAATATACACAACAGTTTAACACATTTATTAGCGAGTCCGAATAGTTAGAACCGGAAGGCTTACATTCCTGCAGGATGGACAATTTACAATTGAATATGATAATGCAGACGGTATGTTATTATAATCATATCTTTCTAAGAAATTTAATCTTAAACATTTATTTATATTTTGCAGCTTTGCCTTTTAAGTACATAATTCTAAATATTGTTTACAACGAATATGCTATCATCTATACCTGCGAGGATTTACCACCGAGTTTACACGCCGGTTAGTAATTTTTATTTTGAGTGAGCATTTCCATTTGTGTCTGTGTCCGAACGCCGCCAAATCAGGTCCCTATTATGCAAGTTCGTCACCAAAAGCGAATGGTCTCCAAGATCATTTGAGCGATATAAGTATAAATAGAAGTGGATTTCTTATTGGTGAAAAATCAGTACCAGTGAAAACCTTTCCAATCTTAATTTTTTTGCACAATGTCTTATTTTGTTAGAATTTATTTCAGCCGACTTATTCTCACTCTCTATGCCACAAAGGCAGTAAAGAAGAAGATATAACCCCACGCTAATGCGACCCTCTCACATACAGGACATGTATTTTAAAATGTATCACAATGTACAGTTGATCTGGCCGATCCGTGAGGACGTCAAATAAGATGAATAAGTCCATAGTTCCGTGCAATGTATGGAGTAAAAAAACTTTTTATACTCAGCTGAGCAGAGCACACAGAGAATATAAATTTTGTCGCATAATGGTACCCCGTAACGATATAAACTAATCGAGATAGATATAGACTTCTCTATATCAAAATGATATGAGCGAAAAAGCAATTCATTTAGCCATGTCCGTCCGTCCGTCCGTCTTCCCTTAAACACGATAACGTGAGTAAATTTTGAGGTATCTTAATGAAAATTTGGTACGTACGTTCCTGGTCACTTATCTCAGATCGCTATTTGAAATAAACGAAATCGGACTACAACCACGCCCACTTTTTCGATATCGAAATTTCGAAAAACCGAAAGAGTGCGATAATTCATTACCAAAGACGGATAAAGCGATGAAGCTTGGTAGGTGGGTTGGCCTTATAACTCAGAATAGAAAATTAGTAAAATTTTGGACAATGGGCGTGGCACCGCCTACTTTTAAAAGAAGGTAATTTAAAAGTTTTTCCAAGCTGAAATTTGGCAGTCGTTGAAGATATCATGATGAAATTTGGCAGGAACGTTACTCCTATCACTATATGTGTTCCAAACAAAAATTTGAAAAATCTGATGACGAACACACCCACTCTAAAAAGAATGTTTAAGTCCAATTTTAACAATAAATTGAATATCTTTACAGTATATAAGTAACTTATGTTAACATTCAACTCCAGTATTGATATGGTGCAACAAAATACAAAAATAAAAGAAAATTTCAAAATAGGGCGTGTCTCCGCTCTTTTTCATTTAATTTGCTAGAATACTTTAATGCCATAAGTCGAACAAAAATTTACCAATCCTTGTGAAATTTGGTAGGAACATAGCCTCTATGACGGTAACTGTTTTCTGTGAAAATGGGCGAAATCGGTTGAAGCCACGCCCAGTTTTTTATACACAGTCGACCGCCTGTCCTTCCGCTCGGTAGTTAACACGGTAACTTGAGCAAAAATCGATATATCTTTACTAAACTTAGTTCACGTACTTATCTCAACTCACTTTATCTTATTGTAAAAAATGGCCGAAATCCGACTATGACCACGCCCTCTTTTTCGATATCGAAAATTACGAAAAATGAAAAAATTCCATAATTCTATACCAATATGAAAAAAGAGATGAAACATGGTATTTGGATTGGTTTTATTGACGCAAAATATAACTTTAGAAAAAACTTTGTAAAATGGGTGTGACACCTACCATATTAAGTAGAAGAAAATGAAAAAGTTCTTCAGGGCGAAATCATAATTTGGCAGGAATACTGTTCGTGGTATTACATATATAAATAAATTAGCGGTACCCGACAAATGATGTTCTGGGTCACCCTGGTTCACATTTTGGTCGATATCTCGAAAACGCCTTCACATATACAACTAAGGGCCACTCCCTTTTAAAACACTCATTAATACCTTTAATTTGATACACATGTTATACAAACACATTCCATGGTTACCCTAGGTTAAATTTCCTACATGGTGATTTTCCCTTATTTTGTCTCCAAAGCTCTCAGCTGAGTATGGAATGTTCAGTTACACCCGAACTTAGCCTTCCTTACTTGTTTTATCTAATGATAATTATTGGTATAATTTTTCTATAATTGAAAAATTTTATTTTGTTTTTGGAATATTAAGTAGAAAATTTTTCAGACAACCTGCCATAGCTGCGCACATAGATCAATTTCTATGGCAGGTTGTCTGAAAAATTTTCTACTTAATATTCCAAAAACAAAATAAAATCTTTCAGTTATAGAAAAATTAAAAAATAACAATAATTAATATTAGAAAAAAATTATTGTTCTGGCCTTGAGCTTGAATCGAACCTTGAATAGTAAGTCCTTAAAGGAAAATAGATATGCCCACCAATAAGTATACCGAAATGATCAGGATGAAGAGCTAAGTTGATTTAGGCATGTCCGTCTGTTTTTTTGTATGCAAACTAGTTCCTCAATTTCTGAGCTATCTTGATAAAATTTGGTG
This sequence comes from Eurosta solidaginis, assembly GCA_029619165.1. Lineage (NCBI taxonomy): Eukaryota > Metazoa > Arthropoda > Insecta > Diptera > Tephritidae > Eurosta > Eurosta solidaginis. The sequence goes on from JARSSU010026261.1 coordinate 34,158, forward strand.
AGTGGGTATATTTAGGGCGTCCGATTAGATATTTGTCAAAACCGACCTGATCGCACCACTGGATTAGAGTTCAACAACCCATTTGTATCTTTAATAAAATTCGAAAAATGCAGGACAATTGGACGAACGTAGTCACAAGTTTACATGTCATTCAAAAATCTCTTATAAACATATTTATAACATTATTTTCTCTTCCAAAATTTAGAATATGTTTGGATTCAGACAAGAGTCCCTAATCCATCCCAGGAAGTTAAAAACGCTTACATGGCTGCTCTAAATAAGCAAGGGTTTTCCACAAAGGATCTCGTACCGATCTGTCAAAAGAATTGCCCAAATTATGGAAAGTCAGTCGAACAGCACCAGAGTAAGAGACAGAGGAAAAGTTTCTAATTGCTGTTTTTATGTACGGGTCCCTTTTCGCTCTTATTTGGAATACAAATCTATAAATATAGTTTTGGTTGTACAGATGAGGACTTGAGGATTCGTGCCATTAGCGAGCTTTGGGCATTATTAGTCGTAACGCTTTTGTTTAGCTATATTTTATTAAAATAATTTGTTAAAAATAAACGATTGTGAGCACACAAAGAAATCTATTTTTACTATGGCACTATTGTGAATATTTGATTAGAACTAACACTGCATTACCGGCAGTTGCTAACATTAGCCAGCAGATGGCAGCGCAATCGCATGTAAGTTTATAGATGTTTAATTGATAGAACAGCTGATTTCTGTTGATATTTGTTGCGCAAGATGCGCACGGGTCCGGCTCATATTAACAATGACGGGCGACGCAGATGATCCCGTTGGCATTCCGACACGACTACGCGAGGCAATGGAATCAGAAGGAATTAACATAGAAGAGTATGTCTTTCATCTTGATGGCGATGAGACAACAAAATTGGAGGAGAAAAACGAAACACCGCAGACAGTGACGAACACAGTCAAACTCAAAAATATTTTAAAACAATTTTCTTAACTTTTATTTTTCGTTCAATTAGATTTTCTATTCACATATGCACAGATAATTCTAAAACTTGTTATGAAATATTTTAAGTATATATGCAGATTACTTACATACCTGATTAATTGGCGCTTAACCGTCTAAACGGTTATGGCCGTCCAACAAGGTGCGCCAGTCGCTCCTTCGCTCCGCCAACCGGCGCCAATTAGTCACACCAAGGTAGTTTAAATCGTTTTCCACCTGGTCCTTCCACCGGAGTTGGGGTCCCCCTTTACCTCTGCTTCCATGCGGGTTCCGATATAAACACTTTCTTGGCCGGAGCATCATCTTTCATTCGCTTAACATGGCCTAGCCAGCGCAGCCTTTGCGTTTTAATTCGCTGGACTATGTGGATGTCTGCGTACAGCTCGTAAAGCTCATCGTTAAAACCTTCCTCGGTACTCGCCATCGCCACCGCGTAGAGGTCCATAAATCTTTCGAAGAACTTTTCTCTCGAACACTCCCAAAGCCGCTTCATCTGGTGTTGTCATGGTCTATGTCTCTGCACCATATAGCAGGACGGGTACGATAAGTGACTTGTAGAGTATGATTTTCGTTCGTCGAGAGAGGACTTTACTTTTCAATTGCCTACCTAGTCCAAAGTAGCATTATTGGCAAGATTGATTCTTCGCTGGATTTCAGTGCGTGCTGATGTTGTTGCTAGTGTTGATGCTGGTTCCCAAATGTAGATTACGTCTTCAAATAAGAATAATTTCTCAATAAGAGAAATATTTGGAAAAATACATATGCATTTTTTTTTAAACTTTTGGATTTTAATAAAAAATTTTTTGTTATGAATATTTCTTATTTATGACAAAAAAAAACATTATTAATAAAAAATAAATTGGTGCCTATTGAAAAAATTCTTTCCCTTCCCTCCCATCAATTATCATGCACAAACCGTTCTTGAATTGAGAACGAAAACTGTTAAATCGACCACAAGTCGTTCTCGAAGCGTGTGAACAAAAAATCTTATTTCAAGCACAAATAGTTTTTGAAATGAGCACACTAGGTACACATAATAGCAAACTGGTCATAAAATACGAACGGTGTGCTAGGAAAAACTGTTCCTAAAACAAGTCCATAGGTCACGAGTTAAGTAAAAACGTACTTAGCAGACTTTTGGCAACGAATGTTCTTAATTTTGAACTTCTTTCGTTCGTTTTAGAACAATTGTTTCTCTGAGTGCACAACATGAAATGACCTTCGTCTGATACCGCGATTTTCATTCACCTTTGAAGTTTGAAAAATTTCAATACGTGGCAATAGTGAAACTTAAAGCCCTATGCAACAACACATGAGTCAAAGAGCCAGGGGCTGTTGCGTTGAACGATTGAATAAACTTTTATCAAAATGGATTATGCTTTTTTCCAAGCTTATAGCAGATATACATGGGAATCAATAGTTTGGGTGGCAACCTTGGGACTTAAACGTTTTTCGCATAAACCACAGTCACAAGAAATGGTAACAAAATATCGAAATTTTGAAATTAGCAAACTAACACATCAGCAAAAAAGATTGTAAAAATTCCAATTTGCGGTTCGTCCTCATTTTCCTTGCTTTCGTTGTGGCTTGTGGCTCATAGCTATAATATTACAAACGTTGGTCATCTTCATCCAACATAAACTCACTCAGAAATGTACTTAAGTTAATACAAAAAACTAATATTAATATAAAATGTTGCTATTTTCATTTATCTGTTTTTTTTACTTTTAATTACTAAGCAGTAACTGTAGAAGGCAAAGAAGAAAGAGAAGAGGAAAATTGATGCATTGAGAGTTTGCAGGTGCAGTGAATTTGCAAAGAAGCCAGAAAATTGCATAAATAAAATGATCGCCTTAGCTTTAATATAGTAAGTAGCGGTTCAAGTGGTTTTGTCTGGAATGCGGCGTACAGGCATGGTGCCTTGTATAAACAAATGCTTTAGTGAAGGAAGCCTTAAGCAGGGGATCAGCATCGCGGATGCACTTAATAAAAGATTCACCAAAGTATTTTTCTGCATCAATAACTTGCTAATTCATTAATTTTTTTGTATTTTGCAGCACTAAAAGCACTTCTCATGCTCTAATGCCCTGATGATGGAATTGGTGCCGTTGATGGTAAGTAGCACAGCGCGCTGGCGTTTGCTGTCGGTGATGAAAGTAAATTAAAATAAATTGTTTAAGTTTATATAAAACTCACTTAAAATGCGCTTTAAGCAGTTGGGAAGAGAAAATAAGTTGAAAATTAGAAAAGCTAATATTTATTTATAAGGCTTATAAAAGTTTAAGTTACCATTATATGTGAGCTTTGTGCGCTATTTTCGCGAGAGCGGTAGTAAGTGTGCTTTTTGAAGGTATGGAATATGAATTATAAAATTAAAGAAAAATACTTTTTTAAAAATAAGCTTTTATTATTGTTAATAAAATTAACTAAAAAGTAAATAAAATTAAAAAAAAACTTTTTAAACATAAGCTTTTTATATTGGTTAATAAAATTAACTAAAAAGTAAAAAATAAATTGAAATAAAATTCCATATTGTACATAATTATATATTTTTAACATTAAAACTTTACCCTAAATTATTAAATCTTACGATTTATATCACAGTCCTAATTGTTCTAATAAAAGCGTCTTACATTGCGATAGCAAGAAAAGGAAGTCCTAAATGTTCTTAATTATACCACAAAGATATAATACGCTTTTATTAGAACAATTAGGACTATGATATAAACCGTAAGATTTAATAATTTAGGTGTAAAGTTTTAATGTTAAAAATATATAATTATGTACAATATGGAATTTTTTTGTCGCAGACGAAGAAGCCTAATTATCGTTAAAGGTTACAATTAACTTATAAAGTGTTATATTTCCTTACAGTCAATTTATTTTTTACTTTTTGGTTAATTTTATTAATTTTTTTTTATTTTTTTTCTTTAATTTTATTTACTTTTTAGTTAATTTTATTAACCAATAATAAAAGCTTATTTTTAAAAAAGTTTTTTTCTTTAATTTTATTTACTTTTTAGTTAATTTTATTAACAAGTAAGTTCATTTTTAAAAAAGTTTTTATTTTCCTTTATTTTATTTTTTACTTTTTAGTTAATTTTATTAACCAAAATAAAAGCTTAGTTTTAAAAAAGTTTTTTTTTAATTTTTTTTTATATCATGATCCGAATATATTCGGGCATATTCATAACGAAATAAAAGTTAGTTGAAGTATTTTTGACAGAGAGCACATATACAATTGTGTCAAACAGTGTTAACTAACTTAAAATCATATTTTATTGTGACTTTGCCTATGTCGCGTTCAGTTTACAACTACTAATTGCAGACCTCTGCTCTGTGGGTTAAATCTGTTTTAAAATAAAATTCCAACTTTTGCTTAGCAAAAATTCCATCTGTAAAACAATATCAAGTGCGCAGAAAAGTATGCAACTTTTAGCGATAACAGCTTAACTTCTACGTTCGTTTTATAGACAAACAAAGCGAAGTTACCTGCGTTCTTGAGCCGCTGTAGGTTATTCACCATCCCCCTGATACAAAGAACATGGAAGTAAGCGTGGGATTCACCACGTGGTAAGAAAATTTTCACATATAAAACGGCATGGTGAATCCAGTTCGTTAATATGCAATATAAATATCTACAGTTACAAGCAACAATCGTCTAACGTCCCGATTCTGAGCGTTACCGGTAAAGTAGTACCCAGAACATTATGTAACCGAATATCGTTACCAGTTCTTTTATTCGCGATTCTGGCCCAAGTGGTGACGCTGTCATCACTTAAAAACTCATCAGTGTTTGTGGAGAATTTTAAAAGGTAGTTTTCTTCATTTCACGGTTTGCCACTTTGGTCCATTTGGACCAAAATGGTCCCTTCCAACCCCATTTGGTCCGCTGGTCCCTTTTCTTCAATTTGGTCCTTTTTAGGCAGTAGCCACGATTGGTACTTTTCTTTCTTTTTCACTCAGGTAAAAATTCACAATATTGCCCAAAAACTCGCCACAGTTTCGTTAGCCCCCATATAATTTTGAATTACTTCAATGGAACTCTCACCATAAAAAATTGCTCAGTCAATAAAATGTACCAGAACAATAACATTTCACCTAGGATATAATTTATGCCAGGCATTAAAAGGAAAGTGCTGGCAAACACATTGTCGTTAATTGTTGATGACATAACCGACTAATCAAAAAAAAACTCTTTTTTATAATAATATTAATAACGGCTAGATATTTCGATCCGTTATACAACACTATGTAAAATATATGAAAATAAAAATTGATTCTCGCCTAGCATAGCTTATGGCGAGCACTCTGCCGTGAGCCTAACACCTTCAAAACATATACAAAGAAATTCTATGCATTACTTCCCGTTTGGCACTTTGATATTTAAATCTTTCTCACCCAGCTCAATGAGTTCAAAGAATTCCAGGACTATTGTGGTGCTAACCACGCAAGGAAGTTGAAAACTAAGTATCTTGGCACAAGAAATATTTTAACTCGAAGGCAGAAGGAAGAAAATGCAAAAGAGATTTGATTTCGGAAGAAATGTTTTGTATAAATTATTCCCGTAGGTGCTAGGAGAACCCCTGAGACCTGGGATCAAAACTCACACTTACTGAATCTAGGCTCTGATATGAAGTTTAAACGTTAAGGGAAAAAGTAAGCATCTATAAAAATAGCACTAACAAAATTGCCTAGTTTCGTTTATGATTTACTGAGTTTTCTACATACATAGTTCGGCAACACCAGAGCGCAAATTTTGAACTGTTCCTTACTAAAACCTAAACTGCACTATACATTTTATTTCATTGCAATCAACAACATAATGCCAGAACCAAGAGCTTTGTGACCAAAACTAGGTTCACAACGTTTGGTTGGTGGAAAACATAAACTTATTCCTATGTCAAAATATAGTATCATTTTGGTTGCATGCACATATATTTGTTGTTCAGCTTGAATTAAAGGAAAGTCTTGACTATGTTTTATAAAATTTTATATGGAAACATCCTAAAATTTTCTGTTTTATACTAATAAAATAAAACAAAAATTTGGTCCTTTTTTTCGATGAATTTTGGTCCCAAATGGAAACATGGTGTGGCAACCGTGTTCGCTTTACAGAAATGTCTCACTTGTAGATACGAGGTTAACGAATAAACGGGACGATGTGTATATGCATATTATGAATGATAAGTTTATACATAGGTATATTGTAATTTATTCTGTAATGTAAACAAATATGTATAGCAAGAGGCAAACACTTTTTACTATTATCTTTACTTATTTGGGCTTACAATTCTTTATTTTTCAGGTTTGCCTTTTCTAAAACAACAGCTGTTGTGAGGTTATTTCGATGTAACCACCTACTTTTATCCGGTACTTTCGCGGGTAAATACCAAAATGGTTGTAAAAGTGCCACATGATTTCGTTACCGTGGTGAAGAATGTTGTTACCACACTAGAATCGGGGCGTAAGTCTCAGACTCCACGGATAGGTACCGCTGTAGCTATGCCGGGTTTGTCTAGGACTTAGGCTTTTATTGCTTGTGAGCACAAATCTTTACCGATAACTCTGTTATCGATAGTTTATCGAATTCTCGCAAAGTAGTATTCATTGTATCGGAGTTATACATGCGTGCAAAATTTCAGCTTAATCGGACACCGGGAAGTGTATCAAATTTAACTTGCAAGATTGATTACAGACAGCAGCCAAGTGAAACTAAATAAAAGCTTATAAATAAATAATGAGAAAGCTGTGGTCACGTCGTTCGACTGAAGATTGTTTTTTGTGTTTGCTTTAAAGTGTGTACTAGCCTTAACCAACCTACATAAATCATGAATTTGGAACAGTTTAAAAAATATATATATTTAATGAGATACTAAAAAGTATTGGTCTTGGTAAAAAAATGTTTGAAGCAGAATTTTTGCCGGGGATGTGATCAAGCAATGTCGAAAAGTACCTCAGAAAATTTTGCAAAAAAATTCCGATTTCTTTCGGAAATAATTCTTAAAATAACCGGCAAAAAACTTTAAAAAAGCCAGTAATTGTCAAAAAGTATTCTATTATAAATACTTAGTTACTTAAGAAATACTAAGTAGCGATCCTTAAAACCATACAAATGTATAAATCGAAAGTCCCAAAACATACTAAAATGGTTGATAGATTTTATTTTAAGATCATCCCAAAATACCACCAAAACAATGGCTATAGAAAATTTGGAAATTGACAAAATTAGTTCCAAAATTTTCCAAAATAGCTCCGTAAATTATTACAAAAGCAATCTGTACACAACCTGAAAATGGGCGAAAAATTATATAAAGCGATCGAGATATGATGCAAAAAACCAAATTATTCAAAAAAAACTCCCAAAATTTCTAAAAATGTGAGGCGTAGCATAACCTGATAAGGTTCAGTTGGTTTTACTTATGACTATCAATAGAAATATGACGCGTCCAACGCTTTTATTTAATTGTCTGATCAACGCCCTTGATTGATAAGGAGTGTGATGACTAGTACCTAGGACCTACCTAATTATTTTCTAGCTTTTCGTATTTTTATTATTTCATGTAATGTATTGTTTTCAATAAAACCGTTTAACTTAAAAAATTTTTTTTAATTGTTTTATTTTCAAGTTTTTAGTCTTATTTAATTGCCTATTATTTCTCATTATATTTAGTTCATTTAGTGACTCATTATTACAAGGACTCTTTCCTGACAATTTCTAACAACCTAAGTCCTCAATACATAATCCTTCCAAAACTTCTACTCGACTCTGCTTGGCGATTTTTTTGATAGGTCGCTTTCTATTCATGTATGTATTATGTGTTCCAAATATGGACCAAATCAAATCGGACCACAAATACGATTTTGTGAATATCTCGATCCTTGCGCCACCTAGCGGAGATTTTTTTTATAGGTCGTTTCTATTCTTGTATGTATTATGTGTTCAAACACGAGCCAATCGGACCACAAATACGATTTTGTGAATATCTCGATCCTTGCGCCACCATGCGGCGATTTTTTTTCACAGATCGATTTCTATTTCTGCATGTATTAAGTGTTCCAAATATGAGCCAAATCGGACCACAAATGCGAATTTTGCGAATATCTCGATACATGCGCCACCTAGCGGCGATTTTTTTGATAGGTCGCTTTCTATTCATGTATGTATTATGTGTTCCAAATATGGACCAAATCAATCGGACCACAAATACGATTTTTGTGAATATCTCGATCCTTGCGCCACCTAGCGGCGATTTTTTTTCACAGGTCGATTTCTATTCTTGCATGTATATGTGTTCAAAATCTGAGCCAAATCGGACCACAAATGCGAATTTTGCGAATATATCGATCCATGCGCCACCTAGCGGCGATTTTTTTTCACAGGTCGATTTCTATTCTTGCATGTATTATGTGTTCCAAATATGAGCCAAATCGGACCAAAATGCGAATTTTGCGAATATCTCGATCCTTGCGCCACCTAGCGGCGATTTTTTCTTATTATTATCAACGATGTTTCAAGCTTGTAGCTTATCGGGAAGTTACTTAAATTTCAATTACAAGATTCGTTCACAACGGCCGGCCGTGCAGCCTGTCAACTCAGCTAAATAAAACCGTTTTAAAAAAATGTATCACACAGTCGCGACGTGATCAATAACGAGCGTAGTTTAAGATTAAAGATTAAAATCTACGGACTAAAGACTTTGATCTAAAGATTACAGATTAAAGATTAAGATATTTAAGATTAAAGAAAAACAATTAAAGAATAAAGATTATAGATCAATGATTTAAGATAAAACAGGTAAGGAAGGCTAAGTTCGGGTGTAACCGAACATTACATTCTCAGCTGAGAGCTTTGGAGACAAAATAAGGGAAAATCACCATTTAGTAAAATGAACCTAGGGTAACCCTGGAATGTGTTTGTATGATATGGCTTTCAAATGGAAGGTATTAAAGAGTATTTTAAAATGGAGTAGGCCATAGTTCTATAGGTGGACGCCATTTCGGGATATCGCCATAAAGGTGGACCAGAGGGTTACTCTAGAATGTGTTTGTACGACATGGGTATCAAATGAAAGGTGCTAATGCGTATTTTAAAGGGAGTGGGCCTTAGTTCTCTAGGTTGACGCCTTTTCGAGATATCGCCATAAAGGTGGACCAGGGGTGACTCTAGAATGTGTTTGTACGATATGGGTATCAAATTAAAGGTATTAATGAGGGTTTTAAAAGGGAATGGCCCTTAGTTGTATATGTGAAGGCGTGTTTGAGATATCGATGAAAATGTGGACTAGGGTGACCCAGAACATCATCTGTCCGGTACCGCTAATTTATTTATATATGTAATACTACGAACAGTATTCCGGCCAAGATTCCAAGGGGTTTTGATTTCGCCCTGCAGAACTTTTTCATTTTCTCTACTTAATATGGTAGGTGTCACACCCATTTTACAAAGTTTTTTCTAAAGTTATATTTTGCGTCAATAAAACCAATCCAAATACCATGTTTCATCTCTTTTTTCATATTTGGTATAGAATTATGGCATTTTTTCATTTTTCGTAATTTTAGATATGGAAAAAGAGGGCGTGGTCATAGTCGGATTTCGGCCATTTTTTATACCAAGACAAAGTGAGTTCAGGTAAGTACGTGAACTAAGTTTAGTAAAGATATATCGATTTTTGCTCAAGTTATCGTGTTAACGGCAAGCGGAAGGACAGACGAACGACTGTGTATAAAAACTGGGCGTGGCATAAACCGATTTCGCCCGTTTTCACAGAAAACAGTTAACATCATAAAATCTATGCCCCTACCAAATTTCAAAAGGATTGGTTAATTTTTGTTCGACTTATGGCATTAAAAGTATTCTAGACGAATTAAATGAAAAAGGGCGGAGCCACGCCCATTTTTAAATTTTCTTTTATTTTTGTATTTTGTTGCACTATATCATTACTGGAGATTAATGTTGACATAATTTACTTATATACTGTAAAGATATTAAATTTTTTGTTAAAAATTTGACTTTAAAAAAAATTTTTTTTTGAAGTGGGCATGTACGTCATCCGATTTTGCTAATTTTTACTTAGCACACATACAGTGATAGGAGTAACGTTCCTGCCAAATTTCATCATGATATCTTCAACGACTGCCGAATTACAGCTTGCAAAACTTTTAAATTACCTTCTTTTAAAAGCGGGCGGTGCCACGCCCATTGTACAAAATTTTACAAGTTTTTTATTTTGCGTCATAAGGTCAACGCACCTACCAAGTTTCATCGCTTTATCCGTCTTTGGTAATGAATTATCGCACTTCTTCGGTTTTGTCGAAATTTTCGATAGCGAAAAAGTGGGCGTGGTTGTAGTCCGATTTCGTTCATTTGAAATAGCGATCTGAGATGAGCGCCCAGGAATATACATACCAAATTCATTAAGATACCTCAAAATTTACTCAAGTTATCGTGTTTACGGACGGACGGGACGGACATGGCTAAATGAATTTCTTTTTTCACCCAGATCATTTTGATATATAGAAGTCTATATCTATCTCGATTAGTTTATGTCGTTACGGATTACCGTTATGCGAACAAAGTTAATATACTCTGTGAGCTCTGCTCAGCTGAGTATAGAAATAATTATTAAAGGTAAAGATTAGTAATTAATAAAAATAATTTTAAAAGATTTAAGATTAAATATTAAGGATCAAAAATTAAAAATTTAATATTAAAGGTTTGGGATTCAAGTTTAAAGACAAACATTAAGGATTTAATATAAGAAATAAAATATAAAGATTTAAAATTAATTGATATTAGAGAAAAATTACACTATTTACAAAATGCGATGGTTACTAGGACATGTTTCTGAATTTCACTTCTTCATCAGCTAGATTTTCGGGAGCTGAGTATTGAACTCGAAATATCCAATATTCAATACTTTATACTAGTGTAAAGGCTATCCACTCATCCATATGAATGCCCCGCTGCTCGATTTGCAATTGGTTTCCAAGTATTGCCTTTTTGTTGCTATTCCTTATATACATACTAATTCTATATGTTTTAATCCTAATTGTGTGGAATTTTATAGGCGCGCTATGGATAGCTTCGTACTTGGGTTTATAGCAGGGCTTTTATAAGCAGTACTTCCGCTGGCTCACTATTATATCAATATTAATATCTGTATTTATTAGTGAAACTTTGTACTTTTATTAATATCAATATCATATCAATAACAAAAACCAATTTTAGCATTTCTCGCTAATTAAATACATACTTAAGATTAATATTAGCGATGCAAGTTTAAGTATTAAAGATAAAAAGCTTAAATATTAAAGATTGGAGGTCAAAGATATTTAGAAAACTAAAGATAAGAGATTAAGGATTAAAAATACGGACTAAAGAATTGAGATTAAAGATACCTGATTAAAAATTAAAGATCAAAGATTAAAGAGTAACGATTACAATTAAAGTTTAAAAATTAAGGATTAAAGAATATATATTAAAAATTTAAAGATAAAAGATAAAGATTAGAAGTAAAAGATTTAAGATTAAAAATTAAATAATAAAGATTAAAGAATAGATATTAATACTAAATGAATGTGAACGTTTTGTAAAGGTTGAATGGACACGAGGGTGTATAACCATTAAGCTATGTGATAAGTGGCGGTCACCGTGGTGTAATGGTAGCGTGCTCCGCCTACCACACCGTATGCCCTGGGTTCGCACCCCGGGCAAAGGCAACATCAAAATTTTAGAAATAAGGTTTTTAAATTAGAAGAAAATTTTTCTAAGCGGGGTCGCCCCTCGGCAGTGTTTGGCAAGCGCTCCGGGTGTATTTCTGCCATGAAAAGCTCTCAGTGAAAACTCATCTGCCTTGCAGATGCCGTTCGGAGTCGGCATAAAACATGTAGGTCCCGTCCGGCCAATGTGTAGGGAAAATCAAGAAGAGCACGACGCAACTTGGAAGAGAAGCTCGGCCTTAGATCTCTTCGGAGGTTATCGCGCCTTACATATGTAGATAAGTGAGGAATTTCGAGTGATAAGCAATGAAAACATAAAATACGAATATTTGCAATCAAAAGCTTCGCATAATCTTTGTCCATCTCGAACACACCACAAACTATTCACACGACTTACATTTTATAACATTTTCTCTGTTAAAAGAATCTCATGTTAGGGAATTCAAAAAAGGGTTTCTTTTTAATTGAACTTCTAATGGCATTTCCCAAAAAATCACCATAAAAAGGGAAAATGTATTAAAAAAGCGAATACTAAACTTCAATATATCAGTACAAAACACCACACACGCATATCTCTCCTGCCATTTGCCAAATGAAATGAAATGAATACGGTTTTGAAGAACACAATTTTTGTATTAATGAGATACTTAATACCGAAATAGGGAGATGAAAAGAAATACAAAATCAGTTAATGAGCTGAAGCATCATTCCCGCTCGCTGGACAACAACGAGTGGGTTGGACTGGTGAGCGGAATAATTTAGAAATCTGAGGGCAGGCTAGGAACTTTGGCATATGTGCACATACAACCAAAATCTTGAGAAATAAAAAACTGGTCTCATTAAATTTCTACATAGGAACCAACCAACAGCAGAAACACAGCCCACCTAAAAAACATATCGAGAGTAAGATATATATCAAGCTCACCTTTACAATGATTTTCAAGGAGTCCACAGGAAGTCAACGCAACAAGATCGACCTCCATATACCATAGGCCTTGAAAGAGTTTTCTGTACCCCTCAACCAGTGCACAATCTCGATTTTTCGCACGGTATTTTTTTGTCACCGGTCTTTTAACTGTGGTCAAAGTTTTAAGTTTTAAGCTCCATTTTAAATTATTTAAAAATAGATTGCAGGAATTCGCAGGGTATAGAAAATAGACGGGCAGACAGCTATAAAGGAAGTAGTAGTTATAACAAGAATAGAGCGTAGCACTTCATAAAATTTCCGCCATGTAACCATGATTACAGCTTCCTAAAGTTTCTAGAAATCACGTCAAAGCAGCACCACAGCGAATGCAGTTACAGAAATCTAAATCAATTATCTCTGAATACTTTGATACAGAATCGCAGGCAACTCAAAAACATTCATATACAGCTGTGAGCAAAAAAAATAATAGGGAGACATACCCAAATCGTTTGACAAAGTTTATTAATTTTCATGAATTTTTTTCTAAATTCTCGAATTGCTTAGATTTGATAAGCTGTCAACACTTTTTTGATATGTATGTAATAGAAATAGGCTGCAATGACCAAAATTTGCTTTAGTGCAAGTCAAAGGACTCCACTATTCAAGCCCTACGTTTCGCTAATTTCTTCTTAGCTTCTTCAGGGGCAGACTGCATTTATTAAATAATAGTATAATACACCACAAACAACAACGTTGAACATGAAACATGAAAATAGAAAATTATAGAACTTAAAATTGAAGAACCTTTTGTGTAAATATCACACTAAGACAAAAAACTTACAATTTATGTGTATAAATATATAATTATAATTTACATAATGCACAGTTGTCATAATAAATAAATTAAGTTCAAGTCAAAATTTATAAGGTTTAGATACCCTTCTGTTTAGGTATACTTGTCAAATTGGATTTTGATCCATAAGTAGAAAGAACTACAATTATCATAAACATAAGAAATAAGCGGATGAAATGTCATATCAGTGTCCTCTTTTCCTGTTTACAGTTCGGCTTCTGTTTTGCATTATTCGCAAGCTTTCCAGTGTCAATCTGACTTTTCCTCGTTTTTCTTGTCTAAGATTTTCGCATTGTTTATGTCAGCTATGTGGCCAGTGGCTGTTGTATGTTGCGATAGTGCTGTGCTGTTTTTGTTGTTTTTAATGTCTGCAGCATGTTCTTTTAATCTTACACCTAGTGTACGTTTTGTTGTTCCTATGTAAGTTTTATTGCATGTTTGGTTTTCTCTGTTCCCTTACATTCGATTTCTTAAACTACATTGCTTTGTTGTGACGTTGGAATGCGGGGTTTTTGTTTTGGTGTAGATACTTGACAGGGTTATGTTAGATTTATATGCCAAACATACGTTGTTGTTGCTTTTGATTAAGCTTTTGTTAAAATTGTCTGTTAGCCTAGGTATATATGTTACACTAGGTGCATTTTTTTTTCAAGCGAGCTTGAAGAAACGCTTCAACTAGCTAAACAGTTTCATTATGCCAAAACTATACAGATGGTGGAGGTTTATCATCTAATTGTTACTTTTTTTCGCTGCTATAACATTTCTACTTCTAGCGCAGTATGTTTTTGACACTCAACCAGAGATTACAAAAACAAAATACATGAAATGCGTGTGTTTCTTTGTATGATGTCAGCCTGCCGCCACGCTGTTATTTTGTTATTTTTGTTTAACTGCACATTCGTATGTTCATTCATTCGCTCGTTTCAACTGAAAGCGCTTAGCCAACTCAACTCGATTGCTTTTTATGTTGCTTTCCATGCAATACGTATGCTAGCTAGTGTTTTTAATTGTACTAGTTAGCAACGAAATACAGCTACTGTAAATTGTTTAGGTCTGCCATCGGTACTTTCTGTAGTGTTGTTGATTTTTGTGTGTTTAATCTGTCCATTTCCTGTTTTATTAGATTTTGTATGAGTGTGTGAGGGTAATATTTTGTATTAATATTTTAGTGATTTTTTTCAAAATTTTATCCCAGAATTTTTGGTGGCAAATTTTCAGCACTTTATGTATGAGGTTTTTGCGGTATTCACTTTCTTCGAATTTCATATTTTTTTCCAAAACTTTCTCGAAATTGGTTTACAGTCTTTGGAAAAAAAATTGTCGAAAATCAATTCGAATTTCGAAGTACTTCAACATATACTCTGCCAAAAAAATTGTTTAAACTAAAAAACTGCTTTTTTAACAATGTCCTAAATTTCATGAGAAATATTTGATAATTTTTATGAATATTTTTCGATTTCTTTTGTGTTGGTTCTTTGCATACCCGAAACTCAGGGTTTTCTATCGACTTTCATGATTTTTTTCATTTCTATTTTATAAATTTCCGAGTTTTCTAATTCTTTCATGTTTGCAATTAATCTGCATAGCGTTCATAAAAAATTTACGATAGTGAATGCCATTTGGAGACACTTTGAATACTTTACAAATTTTCATAAATTTTTTTAATGGGTTTTCGAAATATCTAATATATAAAATAGCTTTCTTCATGTCTAAAGCGTTTCTCTCAGTTTACTAATATTTATGAAAACTTTTAAGAATTGCCTTACATAGTCTCTTTATACAAATAATTAAAAATTTCTTTTAAAATTAACGAAAATTTAGAAAAATCAAAAAATCTAGTAGAATTTTCAATTGGTTTTACTGAGTTTTTTTACTCACAAGTGTACTTATATTTTTTTACTCACAAGTGTACCTATAAATATGTGTTATTCGCAAACCGATAACAATCCTTCAGATTGCATTACTCACTCCGCCTGCCAGCTGATATGGGTTGAAGTAAGTAAACAAATGCAAATAAATAACAACATGTGGTGGAAGAGCACAACAATATAATAAATAATAGCAGCAAGTTACAGCATGAAGAGGTCACAGCAACGACGTTAATGATCAACAGAAGACATAAACAACAGCAGGTAGTGCGCGCCTTAAAGGCGGCAACATTCAATAAAAATGTTACCAAACACACACACACGAACCCACCTAAGTATAAATGCAACAACGCGCATTTTTATCCTTGTACTTATTTGTGACTGTTTTGAGATTACAATTTTTCTTCTTTACTGCATTGAGCTATTAAAACAGTCATTCCTTTTGTGCGCAAATTGCATTCACCATTTCTTCTTCGCATTCTCATTCGCATTGCACAATATGACTGTGCAATAAATCACAAATTAATTAAAGCTACGAGAGTGCAGCACATCCCCGCCACTACTCTAGCTAGCTCGGCATGTCATTGCTTGAGTTTGTTCTTAATCAATCCTATTGGCTGTCTACAACATTTGAGGACTCCTCGTTTGCGTATAATGACCCCCATTTTATTTATTTGCTAACTTAGTGGACGCTTTTAACTCGCAAGGTGCAGCAACTGCAAATTGGGATTGAAAAACTTAATGAAAATGTAATGAAATAAAGAAACTTAGAACGTGTAGTAAAGCATTAATAATTGAGGGGAAACATGTCAAGCTGATTGTCTTTAAGATTTAAGCAAACCATTTTTATATCAGCTGCATGACAAAGAGCATTTTTGTGCCTCAACCATGTTTTTTATTTATTGTTGTATATTTATTTGCTGCATTTTTCTTATTCTACGTCAGAGCTGCCTATCTCTTCAACATTTATTTTCTAAGCTTAGTGCCTTGCAGGGTGTTGGGTGCATGTGGCACATCAATTTCACATATACAATTATAGACATCGCCTTCGACATCACAACGCACATACATATAGATACATACACATACAAAATGGAAGTTTGCGATTGCGGTCTATATGAGCTACTGTAGAGCTTACCAGCTTTATACAATGTTTGTATGTATGCATAAAGCAACGGAAGGATGAAGAAAGCCTTGAAAAATCATACGCGACGTTTTTTATTTGACGATTGGCGGCATAAAGGAGAGCGCTGTGAATTAACTGTAGAAATTCTGTTGTATGTGAGCGCTGACGCTATTTATATTCAGTGATAGAAGAAAAAAGTTTACATCCACAGCACGAATAGAAAAATCAGTGGCAATTTTTATTAATTTCGTCACAAACTCTTTTTTTTATTTTCTTTCATTACGAAAAACTCCTTCAATTTTTTACTGTGCCTCATACAAACTAGTAGTCAAACCGTTTTCGATCGAAAACTTCGATCTTTAGTTTTAGTTCAACAAAGTACAACTAAAGGTCCCTCGACATTCGCACTCTATTTTAAATAATATTCCCGAAGGCAGTTTTCTGTGTTCCGTCTATATATAAAACGGAATAGCACAATTTGCGGAATGGAAGAAAGTCTAAACACCATTCGAGACATATTGTCAAAAGTATGTATCTAAACCTATTCGTCGCAAGTAGTTCGAAGACAAACAAGAAATTTTCGAAATTTTTAAAGCTTTATGAAGGCAGTGAGAACTTTAACAGAACGTTGCGGGTATGCTGGGACCCAATTTCGAACATGTTCATAGTTTTGCAATTCCACATTTTTTAACCTCCTTGACAACATTGCTATATTTTATTAATCTTTTACTAATGCACACTCAAAAATCTAATCGATAGAACGCCAGAATTAAAATGTCAGAAATTCACGTAAAAGATTGTCATGACCAGTTTTACTCCTGCATGTGACAAGTCTTTCTCATGTGCATCCCCACTGTACTGCGCTGCCCACTGTATCCATACCACCGTGAATAAATGTGGGCCAACGTCCGATGTCAGCGGAGCCACAACTGTCTTAATGTGTGACGTGTATCGGTTTCCCCAACCTTCGGTGGTCCGGAAATCTATCCGCATCCTCGGCTCACGGAATCCACCACCGTTGTCAACACTCCAGTGACTTGTATCGTTGTTTCACCAACCTTCGGTTGTCTTGTAAAGCTACATCGCAGCCGCATCGCAACTGCGCGTGTCCACCACCGACTCACGAGTCCACCAGGACTTGTATCGTGTTCACAAAACTTCGGTTGCTTGAAATCGATCCAGTGATCCACCTGTCGCGTGTCCATAGACTCAGCGAATCCACAGCTATTCACCGACCCGCCGTATCCACCAACTGTCAACCAGGACTTGTATCGGTTCACAACTTTCGGTTGTTTGGAAACCATACACAACGGTGTACCTCCATATTCACCAGATGCACGGAATCCACCAATTTGTCCAACCAGCGACGTGTATCGGTTTTCAAACACCAACTTCGGTGCTTGAGAACTCGATCCAACGGCCAACGCGCTCCGTCAGTATTCACCTATCCGTCGGAATCTTCACTCCAAATGTCATTCACGACTGTATCGCGTTTCGTTCCAACCTTCGCTGCTTGGATCCCCAGCCGTATCACACCGGCACCGCTACAATCCACCAGCTGCCACTTGGGACGTGCATCGATTCCACGACCTCGGAAATCGAACCAACCGACTCACAATCTTCGGTTACAGTCCATCTTCCTTCTCGGCGCACGTCTACCTTCTCTGCCAAACGTTGTGTGGGATGTGTACCATTACCAGCAACAAATCACGCGTGTCATTTCAAAAGGAAACTAGGTGTCCTTTTGTGACTACTGGACTTCGGCTGATGTCAGACCTCCCAGTCCTTCTGATAAACGAAACCACACTTACAAAATGTTCGACTTTAGAATTTTTCAAAACGTTGAGTTTGGTTTCCATATTTTCAGTTCAAAAATTCACAGAACATTTTTAGGGAATGTTGAAAATAATAATAACAG
>JARSSU010026263.1:0-44070 GCA_029619165.1 Eurosta solidaginis
TGCAACGGTATCCTAATAGAAGATAACCTTGACCAAGAACTGCATACTCCCCTAATCCAGGGACCGTTCCTTTTGGATGTTTGCACACAGAGTTTTGGTTAGATCGAACTGGCGGTCAATAATGACATCTCATAGACTGAATATGTACATAGTATTACTAGAATTAGTTCGACGACCAAACGTAAAACCGCAATTTGGTACCAGGTAACTTCGCCCTATTGACAAATACTAACTTAGTAACTGCCTCGAGATCTGGAAACACTGCAGCCCCTAGTAGCTGAAGCCTTTATATCGCGAGCGCATGACACCAACGCAGAACGTGCCTAAACGTTCGTTTCTGCGGTATAAAGCTGTAGGACAGATGGACCCCAATAGCGAGGTAGCAATGTTTTCGAAAGCTGTGGTCAGAGAAATTATGAGAAGGTCGCACTTGCCAACAACGGATGTGCAAACGGGTGATAAGCTAAAGGGAAATAACGCAAAGACGCGAAGCAGTCCCTAACTGTAGCGCTGTTTGGTCCTAGCAATCCTGTTTCACATATGACTGCCGAAAGGCGGATATCTATAGAAATATAGCATATTAGCTTGATGCTCGAAATGATGCGAGAAAACGCAAGTAAGCCCCTTTTCAACCTTTGTTTCTGCGAGGTCGCAAAATGTTGCTGTACGCGCCGACTGAGGTGGTGTATAAAAAGCTGACCCCCAATACCAAAAACCTAGACCCCATGCATCATGAAGTCGTAGGATATGCTGTGCCTCCAGCAGAGTATAAGGACCCGAATATAGGGACACAGGACAGGGAAGCACTTAATGATTTCCGATCTACTGAGGAGGATCAGCTCTACATCCCCCCAAAAAACAAGCAGGCAAAAATGTGTTGCAGACGCAGCTTTAAAAAATATCCTGGCACACAGGCAGAATTTCTTTGGGCACTCAATTAGAGAAGTCCCAAGAACAACAATTTCACCATGCTAGAAGTGGGCGCGTCTGAAAGGGACCTTGAAATCCATAGAAGCAGGAGCCATAAGGAGAACTCAGGCGTCAAGACAAATGTTTGAGAGGCACCAACCCGGAAGTGTAAGAATCTTACGAGGGAGGGAGGTCGCAAAGGGCCCTTCAGTCAAAACGAGCTTTAAATATTTTAACCAAAGCCTTAAATCGTCTTCATTTTTAAAATACGACCAAAAGGTAATATTTTACGAGATATCTTAGTGTAACTAAGTGCATAAATAAATGTAAACGTAAATAGTTATGTATACATACATATTTTCTTATGTGTTTTTTGCTTTACATCAGTTTTCAATTACTTGAAAAATGCAGAATATGTTTTTGAAATTGACTTTTCATCAATGCAAGTCAATATTGTTGTTGAACTTTTCTGAATTCCTAAATGCATCTGCATATGAGAGATGATCGATAAGAAGGAAATATGTTTATGTGACAGTAACGGAAACAATTTCTTAGAATAATGATCACAATAATACACCGTTGGATTACCTACAAAAACAGTTAAGGCTAAAGATAGGTGAGAGCAACTCTTCTACAGAACAAGCTAAGTGGTCGTTGACTATTTTACGGGAATAACGAAAATAACGCACTTCAAATTTATTCTGGGGTGAATTTACGCAGCTTTATCAGGAAAGGATTCATCGCTCATCAGATCTTCAATGCTTAACATAACGTAAGTCCCGAAAATAATCCCGCGGCTGCATTGTATGCCATTCTGTACATCCCACTTAAAGACCTGGTGGCGAAGAACATATGTAACGATAATAGATACAATGAGACTCAATGCCTAGCTTAAAAGGGCCATCCCTCAAAGCTGTACCTGAGACCTCGGAATCAGATTAAAAATACAAGGCACGATAGCCTTCGAAGAGATTTTATGCCGAGCTACTCTTCCAATTCGCGTCGTTCTCTTCTTAATTTTTACTAAAAATTGGCGAGACGGGACCTATTTTTTACAAAAAGATCAGTTTTCACTGACAAGCTTTTCATGGCAGAAATACACCCGAAGTGTTTGCCAAATCACTGCCGAGGAGCGACCGCGGTGAGAAACACTTTTTCTAAATGTAAAAAACTCTTTTTCAAAACTTTTGATGTGCTTTTTCGGGAATTTATCCCGTATCTTCGGTGTAGTAGGCAGAGCACCGAACACCGCGGCGGCCGCTCCGAATCAGACTGGGCAATATTAAAAGAAGTCGAGAGTTGCACATAACTGACCAAGCAGGAAAGGCGTTGAACCTGGAGCGGGACTGCAAAGTAAAGATCTGATCTGATCTGATAACCTCAGACTAACAAAGTTACGCCCATCACTAAAAAGGGAGGAGTGCATGCTTTTAAATAAGGCCTTGTCAGTGATAGCAGATGTAGGAAGTGTAGGTTGCTCGATCGAGCACGTTCTTTGCTCATTTGTTGCGCTCACGAAGCTAAGACCCCACCTATTAGGAGTATTGGATCTAGGAGCACCAAGTAGCATATGTCCTACAAATCGTCTAGCTTTTTTCAGTGGATGGAGTCATCTTATAGGCATTTTAAATTGGTTGTTGGAGAAATTTCTGGTCATGCCACGGATCATTTATCACACTCAGAAAAAAATGTCTCCCGATTGAAGAAAAATGGGGATGAAATGGCACTTAAGAAATTTTTTCCTCATTCGCATGGCCAAAATTTCTTCAAAATGAGGAAAAGTTCCTCAATTTGAAGAATTTTTCCTCATTTTGAGGAAGTTTGGCCATGCGAATGAGAAAAAAATGTCTTATGTGCCATTTCATTCAAATTTTTGCTGAGTGTACAGATTCTGTTGAAAGAAGATAACGGCAACAGCAAAGCTGATGAGTTTTCACCAAGAAGCTTTGCAAGGGAAAACTACACTGGTAGTGCTTGCCAAGCCACTGCCGAGGAGCGACTCCTCTTAAGAAAACTTTTTTTGTTTTAATTTTGATTTCGGGCTTATCCCAGGACCTTCGTTATGGTAGGCGGAGCACGCTACTACCAAACCACAGCGGCCGCCAAAAGGCTTCGCTCCGTAAGTCATACTTACTTTTAAATATAAAAGCTCCTCCCCGGACTAGGAAGACATGTACTAACTTGGAAGAAACAGAAAAAATATTGAAGTAGTTTTTTCTCTGGCTGTGCCTCGAAAGAATAAAATTAAGTGCCTTGAGTTCGTTATTACTTTTTTCTTTGACCAACAGTTATAATAAGGAAAAACATAAATACATGAAAAAGTATTAAATACATACAGCAACGAATAGAAAAATAGCAGTGGCAATATTTATCAACTTTCGTCAAGCAAAAACACATTTTTTTTCGATATTTAAAGGAAAAGTTGCTTTAAATTTCGTAACTGAAACTTCGCTTAAACCACGTTTACACACTTGAATAATGTACAATAAATCCACAATGGTTAATCTACGCGTTCACATACAACTCATCCCTAGGAAGTAGATTATTAGCTGACAAGTTTTCACGTTTCTCTTTTATTTCGTGTTTCCATTTTGAGATGACACTCTGGAGGTGATTCGTTGTCTATGAAATAAATCGACATCTCTAAAATTTGTTTATAATTACCGATTATCGAAAGGAAAGATGCAAATGGAAAATCTACACTTACAAAAAAAAACTCATCTAGAACGAGAAAAAAACCTTACCTAAAAAAATTGTCTTTACATTGAAGAAAATTTCAATGTTATGAGTACGAATTTCTTATTTCTGTATAAAACTTTTCATTAATTTGAGGAAAATTTTTTCTTAATTTTTGTTTTTTTTTCAATCAAGAACAACTGATTGAATATTTCCCATAATATTTACATGTACGAATTAGCTCAGTGAATAAGAGTACTCGATTGTAAAGATGCGACCTCGACTAGAAAGCCACTACCGTGACAGTTATACAGTTAAATTTTTTATTTTTTTTTACACGATTTTCTCCATATTTTAAGGAAAAATCTTATCTACATTAAGAGGAGCGTTTTCGAGTGTTGGTATTTACTTAACTATTAGGAGCTAAGTACGAAAATGAAGATAATCTCGTTATATGTATACGTAGGTCTTACAAACTTCACAAACGTTTTCGAAAAATTGCGAGCAAATATTATAAACCAAGAGCCCGTGGCTGCCAGACATTCGTCATTTTATAAAAGTTAAAATTTCGTCACAGCATACTTCCAACTGAAGCAGGATCGTTGGGTCTATATAAAACTTGAGTCATAGTGGCTTTAACAGATATAGTGCAAAAAATTTGCAGAAAAAATAGACCTTTCTTTCGTCATTTTATAAGACTGATTTTCATATATGGTCTTCGTCACCACTCTTCCATAGTGGCTTTGATTAGCCAGACACTTTTAATCCTTCTAAAGCTTCAAAGAACATCGAAGAAATTCGAATACAAAATCTTTAAAAAAAACTTTTGAAATTTTTGTTGGCGTAAAAACTTTCAGCTTATGAAAAATTATTTAGCTTTATGAAAAAGTACAGTTTTGCATTATAAAAAGTGTCTGGCTGGACAAAGCCACTATGGAAAGTGTCTGGCAATGAGGCTAGTGGCGTCTTATATCGTGACGAAGACCATATATGAAAATCAGTCTTTATAAAATGCCGAAAGAAAGGTGTGGTTTTCTGCAAAATGTTTTTACAATATCTGTTAAACCACTATGACTCCAGTTTTATAAAGACCAACGATCCTGCTTCAGTTGGAAGCATGCACTGGCGAAATTTCAACTGTTATAAAATGACGCAGGTCTGGCAGTCACGGGCTCTTAGACTATTACGAAAATTTAAAATTTTTTGAAGTTTTAGTAAAACACAGTTATTGGCCTCTCAAATTATGCATTGATTTTGATAACAATCGAAAAGTATTTTCTCCAGAGAAACTAATTTTTTTTATATGAAAGAAAATCTGAAATACCCATTGGAAAAAATATTGAAAAATCATAGCGATTTTCGAGGGATCAATAACTTGTACGTTATTTGACTAAAATTGATTGGGTTACAAAAATGCATAATCAAAAAAATTGATAATGCTTCGTAAAATGTTGAACTTTCTCGAATTCGATTTGCATAGTTTAAATTACAGAATCCCAAGTGGTCCTTTCTTAAAATATCGGAAACCAACGATAGGAATATAATTGACAAAATTTGGCGAGAACTGCCACTGCTCTTTTTCTATTCACTACTGTATATGAAATATATATGATTTTCTATTTACGTACCAATTAATTTTGCAAGCTTTTGTTCGTTTCAAATCCTTGTGTATGAGGGCAGACAAATGATCTGCTTAGCGAATGGTTGATGTACAGCAAAAAAATAAATAGAAACCATTTACTGATATTATTTTATTTTCGCATTGATTTGTAGTAATATTTGCTTTAAGTTTAAGGAACACATTTTTTAAATTTTCACCCAATTTCGATTAGAACATATTGAACAGCTTTTTTAATTTCATTTTAATCACGAGAATTTCATGTATGAGATCCTACCTCGATTACACAATAAATTTTTTAATAATTTGTTATTGGTTTTAAATCGTCGTTTTAAAATTTTCGAACACTATAATTTATGTGTTTTTTCTATGCGCATTCATATGTGTGCGCAATTTTATGTTGCATAAAAATTTAATTTTCTCATAACACATTTATTTTTTATTTTAAACAATTTACAAACCTTTTGTGCTGCAAATTGAACACATTTTTTTATTTATTTACGTCTGTTTGTTTATTTGTATGAATACAATTTGTTTTCACACGCAAATATCTCATAGACCCGGTGTTGCATGTTGCAATGTAATTTGCATGCCACAAATATTTTTTAGCACTTGTTACGGTACACGCAGTGACGTGCGCTAATTGAAAATTTTTCTTGACTAATTTTCATGAACAATTACAAGCATGTTTTACAGTTTTAAATATTGCACTTTATTGCTTAACGTTCATTTTGTTTTGTTTTATTTAAATTTTTTTATTACCCTTTTTTTTTAATTTTTCATTTCATTGCAATATCTGCGGCAAGTGCGTACATTTCGTGGAGTGTCGGTGTGTGAGGCAAAGTAAAAATTAAATCGCTCGTCAACATGCAACGCAATGACGCCAAAATGGCATGGTTATAAGGAAAGTTTCAATACGTATTTCTATTTTTTATTTTAATGCGCACAGTTTGCACTTAATTAAATTTAATTATCGTTGGGCAATGGTTATGGCAACAATTAAGGGTGGGAAAGGGTGAGACGAGGGTTTTTTTTTCTAATTCGCTTTAGTTTTTATATATTTTGCCTATAAGTGGTGGGTAATAATGCTGATTTAAAGCGCTGATATAAAGTCAGCGCTGTGCTGTTAGTGCAGTGAGTTAACGGTAACAGTGTAATAAATTGAAGACTTGTGTCATTATGTCTGTGGACAGTTCTCTACCTAGTTCTGTTCAGACCATAACTAGTTTTAAAAAAAATTCTTAACTCAGAAATGTGTTTCCCTGGCCAAATTTAATTGAAAAGTTTCTAGTAAAATTCTTTTTTTTTATTTTTTTTTCAAAACTGACTTCACAAAAAAGGCGATTGAGGATGTGTTCCTCATCAATTAAGTAAGGACAAGTTTTTCTTCTGCTGTGCCTTCGGATTTATACCTTTAATTCATTTATTCGAAGTAGATAAGGTTAAGTTGAGTTGGGTGATGGCTTTCCAGCAGAAAGAAAACTCACTTGGACACTTTTTTGGTCGGTGCATTAAGTTAGCACTTTCTCTAACGGTGATACCAGCTTACAATTTTTAGCGAATCGCTGAATGGCAATTGCTGTATGTATAATCCCGGAGAGTCGAATATGACACGACCGAGATATATTCGCTACCCCAATGAAGTCACTGGATGATAACACCTCTTATACCTCCGTTTGTCTAACAAAGCTGGGGCTCTCTACGATATTAAGGCGCATTGTATGAACTTATCTTTTGACATTCCTTTTAGTAGCTTCGCCGATCGCTTACAGTGAAGAAATGACAAGAAACACTTTGCTATATGGCAAGAGTTGGTGTCAGCACAGCATAGCAGTTATCAGGGATGTCCTAATAACATGGCACGCAGATAGTTTTTATAAAGTTATACAGTTCGATGCCACTGCAGGTAAGGTCTAGCAATCTATGACAGACCACGAAATCACTATGGCAGAGTTATAAGCATATTAGTTTGGTGGAGAGCATAAAAAGCATAGAGATACAGTCGTTCAATGCCCATTATTTACACGCAACTGCTCACGATGTGAGCCGGATACAGATTCAACATTGCACTGATTACTATTGTTGGTATTGTACGAAGACCCTTGATTATTCTAAGCAACGCTAATCGCTTCGACTCTTTAGACCACGGCGGAAGTGTTCAATGCTGACCACCAAATCAGAACTCCATAGAAAACACCACTTCATCATACAGTCAATATACCACCACTGGTGCGAGCCCGTGTTTGCCAATTGCCAACAGCAGTACAAGGTCTTCGAATCCTTCCTAGCTATGTCCTTCCTATAAAACAGCTATCACAGCTTGCTCTCAAGAATAAAATTTGTTACCCCAAAACTTCATATAAAACTTCCAAGGGAGCTTGCTTTTGAGAATAATTACAAGTTTCTTAGCTCCGCCATACTGCACCAGAGGTACTTGAACAATCGAGGTGATAATAATTAATCGTAATGCAACTAGCTCAATTTTGCTTTGGTTATCCGCCAATTCGCATGATTCAGACCATAAGTACCCCTGCAAAATGACTCTCAGTATATTCAAAACAGACCATCTAGGTACTCAAGCTAGACGTTCACTACTATTACCCAAACAAAAGAAGAAAGAATACCTCCCGGCGGCGTATTCCTTCTTAAATTTCTCTGAGCTGTCCCTTTCTAACTACGCCGTGCCCATTTTGTAACTCATCAATCTGGTGATGATTTCTACCTGATATGATATTACCCATAGTTTCTACAAATAATTCACAATAGGTTTCGTATTCCTCGATATCTTGTAATTTTCAGGTCTTTTACACCATCATGAAAACGAAATGGTAAATAAAGTTTGTAACTAATCTCAAAATTGTAGGTCCTTAAAGGAGAAGAGACAGACCAACCAAAATTATACCGAAATTATCAGGATAACGATCTGAGTTGATTTAGCCATGCCCGTTTATATTTTGATCCAGGTATATTTTGGCGTCCGATTAGACATTTGTCGGAACCGACCGGATCGGACCAGTATGTCATATATATCCCATACAACAGATTTTTCAGAAAGGTGTTTTTGTCATATCTTTATCAATTTATCAGATAGAAGCTTCCAATTTCTCCAGATGCTTTCGTATATGGAGCATATTGTTGTCTATATAAAGCGTATAAATCGTTCATATAGTTATATCCCATATAACCGATTGTTCAGATAAGAGATTCATGGTCGAAGCTATCTCATGAAGACAAGAAACGTGAGTTTTTGTGTGAGTATAGTCAATCTATTATTTATTCGATATTTATCAAAAATATCGGCTATGCACAACAGTTCGCTATGTATTACATATCTCATACACCCGAATATTTGGATATAACGAATAGGATACGATTATGGCTCAGCTCCATTCACAAAGGTATGAAGTCTTTCCTTATTTTGAAAGCAGAAAAAATAGTGAAAATCTCTTATCAGAATTATCGGTTGTATGCGATATATGTCACATTCTGCTGTCTCCGACAAAATTATAAACAACTGCAAAGTTTAGTAATGTATAAATTTTACACCATGAACAAAGAGCCTGGCGGCCACCGTGGTGTGATGGTAGCGTGCTCTGCGTACCACACCGAAGATCCTGGGGACACGCCCCGGGCAAAGCAACATCAAAATTTCAGAAACAAATTTCTTCAATTAGAAGAAAGTTTTTCTAAGCGGAGTCACCCCTCGGCAGTGATTTGGCAAGCACTCCGGGTGTATTTCTGCTATGAAATGTTTCTCATGAAAAGAGATCTGCATTACAGATGCATTCCGAGTCGGCATAAAACATGCCAATTTGTTGGAAAACAAAAAGGAGCACTACGCAAATTGGAAGAGATGCTCGGCCTAAAGTCACTTCGGAGGCTATCGCGCCTTACATTTATTTGCATAAAGGAAATAAAAAACAAGTAAGGAAGGCTAAGTTCGGGTGTAACCGAACATTACATGCTCAGCTGCTAAATTACAGCATGCAAAACTTTTAAATTACCTTCTTTTAAAAGTGGGCGGTGTCACGCCCATTGTTCAAAATTTTACTAATTTTCTATTTTGCGTCATAAGGTCAACCCACCTACCAAGTTTCATTGCTTTATCCATCTTTGGTAATGAATTATCGAAATTTTCGATATCAAAAAAATGGGCCTGGTTATAGTCCGATTTCGTTCGTTTTAAATAGCGATCTGAGGTGAGTGCCCAGGAACATTCATACCAGATTTCATTAAGATACCTCAAAATTTACTCAAGTTATCGTGTTACGGACAGACGGACCGACGGAGGGACGGACGGACATGGCTAAATTAATTTCTTTTTTGGCCCAGATCATTTTGATATATAGAAGTCTATATCTATATCGATTAGTTTATGCTGTTACGGGGTACCGTTACGCGAAAAAATTAATATACTCTGTGAGCTCTGCTCAGCTGAGTATAATACCCATCGTGATGGATTATAAGAATATTCCGCGAAAATGATCTGTACGAGGTCTGGTGGTTTTGGGAAATGCTATCGATGTTGATAATCCTTTGTCGGATATAGATCAGGTACGTTCCGGAACAAACACCATTAAGGTACTAGTTCCATCATCTCGGAAACTATTTCATTGCATTTTTTAGGCCATCCCACCGCCACCTAGTTCCCTGAGGAGCATGGGATCGCCAGAGCCTCGCCTTTTGAATATGTGCATGATACATTCATATTTGCAACAGGATTCGCCTCGCGTAGGTGAGGTTGACAATTGGGTTGCGGAAGCTGTAAATCGCGCTTATCAACCCATAGAATCCTTTGTTATGTATGGTTCTTCGGTACTGCCTTTTACTGTTTATAATATATATTTTTACTAGACTGCGATCATTGTAAGCACTCTGTTACGCAGCACTATTTCCGATTTAACATTTTCAGTTCATTGAATATACAATTCTTTTGTGTTTAACTTTATTTTCTTTGCCTAACGCAACCCGAGTACTCAAACTTTTGCTTTCGTCGCATCGCTGATGGTGCAAATTTTACCACTTTTAAACCATTGGTAAAGTTGCCATGCTTTTTAATGCGGCATGAGATAAGTAACACGCATGCAACATTTGGCGCATAACTCCGATTTGTTCTTGTAGTTTCATTGTAGTAAGGAAGCTATACCTAGGGGTGTATGTTAATTTAATTTGCATATGTACGTACATATATGCATGTAAAATTGCCTGGCTCAAAACTAGAAAGTGATTTGTTTTTCTTCCCTTGTTTGCTAACATGAAATGCAATGTAAATTTGTTGTTGTATGTAAACATACATACATATATACTTATGTGTGATTGAAATAACTTGGTTATAAAGTTTATATTATGAAGTTACACGTTAGCTTAAATAATAGGTTGCATTTTATTAATTAAATGAGAGGTTGTTTGTTTGAAGGGGAAATCTACTTCTGTGTTTTACAATTTTCAATACAATCGTATACATAAACATTAGGCCGGGTCGATTTGTGGGGAGGCAAAAAAATCGCCCATTGCTCGGTGAAAATCGTATTCTAGGGATCAAAATAACAAACTTTGCCAAAGGAACCATACCTCTAAACGAATTCTGATGTCCCCCCTTTGGGTCCTAAAGGCAAATTTTGAAAAATCCCACTTTGAAATGCCTATGTTTTTTCTTTTTGGAGTTTATTTTTCTCTTTAGAAATTTATTTAGTCAGAACATATGTAAATGAAAAAATGAATTTGACTTAGTAATAGAAAAGAAATTAAAAAAATTATTAGAAATTAGCGTTTTTACAACCCCCTTTTAAAACCAAGGCATCACTGTAATGCATTTGCATGTCGTAAACATAGTTGTGTGGGTTTTTTATTCAACCGTTTTAAAAAATGAAGGTATCACTGTGACACAATTGCAGATCGTAAAATTGCTTGTGTTGTTTTTTAAGCCACCACAAGACACAGCAGGTAGAATTGAAATTGCCCCTACCCAAAAGTTCGACCCAAAGGGGGGGGACATCAGAATTCGTTTTAGAGGTATGGTTCCTTCGGCAAAGTTTCTTATTTTGATCCCTAGAATACGATTTTCACAGAGCAATGAGCGATTTTTAAATCGACCCGCCCTAATACACATGTATCTACTTTGACTTTGTTTAGCTCATAGAAAGTGCTCTAAGCGTCTTCAGTCTTTGGGCTCACATGCCGACATATTCTACTGAATGGCACTATAGTATATATTTTGACAAGGCTGTATACGGGAGCACGCAAGGCTAAGCTCTTCCTTCATTTGCAGAGATAGTGCAGAAAATAAATTAGCTTCGTCTCTAAATAGTGACTTAAACCGTATAGGTCCAGAATTCTTAACCATTTAATTCGAGAAATGGCTCATGAAAGCGCATCTGATAAATACTTCCGTCGGCTTTCGCACATTCGCTCCGAAAGCGATCTGCGATCTAACGATGTACCGAGCAGTGGTAGCTTACTTCTTATTCAGTTCGGCCCGGCCCTTTGGTTAAAGAAACCCCCGAAACGCTTGTGAATAAAATGTGGGGAACATCTAAAGAACTGTAACTGCTCTAACGGTGCTGGCCAGTTATGGTCAACCATGAAGTCCTTCTCAAATCCCCCAATGCGCCATGACAAATTATCTACTGCTTTTGGCGATAATGTGCTGTCGGATGCGAAGATATGCGTGAGAGCTTTTAGCCGGCAATACGTATGCCTCTGTTGACAAATCTAAACGGCAGGGCTACAAAAAATCTAGACGACAGGCCTCAGCCGCCAAAACGGTTGAAGAAGCCATTAAACTTACTAGACTATAAATTGGCAGTGGGCGGGACAGCCATGCCGATGATAAGAAACCTTGGCAATGAGAGATTTAGTTACAAGGCACATGGCTTTAATCTATCTCTGTTCACTTCGGTCATCCCTGAAAAAATGGAAAATGCTGAGCGCGCACACTAACACAATTCTGAAAAACCAGCTAATGAAGGAGACTCATACCGCTCAATATCTCTCATATTGTCAGCAGTTAAGACACTGAAGCTATCCTGCTCTTTATTTCAGTGCAAACCTTCGACTTGCCAGCCAGTACAGCTTTCGAAAATCACGCCAACAATACAATATATTTGCGGATTGAACCGACAGTCTTATCTTACACGATAGACTTTGACACAGCCAGTCACCGCATGTTACTGCAAGACTTATATATTTCAACCCTTCCACCTAGTTTTAAAAGGTGGACCGCAAATAATTTGAGTGGTCTGCAGGTATCGGTTCAATTCACGAACGTAACATCAAAACCAGAGAGGGTGCCGCCGGATTGTGTATTGTCCCCACTTTTGTTTAGTTTTTACATATCGGAGTGCCCAAAACCTATTCGAAGATTTTACCATTGCTTCCTACGTGGATGACTGCAAGATTATGGCAACCGACCCCTGACACTTCCATTGATGAGTTTATGCTATAAACTTAACAACTATATTTCTAGTCTGTCCAGTTTTTGGTGTCGCGTAACTTGGCACTCTCACCGAACTAGTCTTCGGCGATATTTTTAAGATGTGGCTGAAAGCCGATATGGTATGTCGGCCCAAACTAGGTGCGAACTTTGAAAATTACCTGCATTTCGGCGAGCATGCAGCCACAATGCAGTCTCTCGCTGCACCCGAGGAGATTAAGACTTCCAAATTTAGTAGTGCTACTCTTAAATTTTTACACAAATTTGCGGCTCAGCGCTTACATATTTTTATGCCGACTCTGAAGGGCATCTGGAAGACAGATACATTTTCGCTTGGAATCGTTTCATGGCAGAAATATACTAGGATGTGGTTAATAAGATAAAGCTGTTTTAAAGATCTTGATGTTGCTTTTCCTCGGTTTGGAACCAAGACCTTAGGCGAGGTAGGCGAGCAAACTACACCTCTACTACGGTGGCCGCCGTCACAACGTAACAACTTTTCGCTGAAGACCAAATGTGGTTTAAAATTTAGATTATATCGACATTCATGTAAAGTGAGTGCGCCAGAGTTTGGATTCAATTTAATAACCAGAGGCAGTTTACACTTGTGTAGATTTGCGGAGTACGTCGAAACAAAATATCGACCAAGGTGGAAGGGTGCGCGTATTGGTATTACAACATTGTTTGCCTGTGCAATTATTTCGTAAGGCTTGTATTGTTGCGGTTATATTTTCACCTTTGTTGTTATTGTAAATATACTTTGTAATTAATTGAATTTATATGAAACAACAATTTTTATGCGAAAACACCGCGAACATACAAAAATATTGAAAGTTAATCATGCAAGTGCGCCCGAGCTGTGTCACAACAGTTGCAACCAATGTAACAACAGAAAACGACAACAACAAAAAAGATAGATGTGGTTTTAAAATTAAAATTTTGTAATGCTCAAGTTTTATTGCCATGTAATTGCTTTTTTTCTTTAATAACAAACAAATTGCCATGTAACACTTAAATATCCTGTTTTAATGCATTCCTTTTTTGTTAATGTTTCCTATTATTCATTTTCACCTTACGCTTCTCTCATAAGCATTGTGCTTTGATTTTCTTTTTTCGTTTAAAGGAACGCCGCCAAACAAATTGTACATGCATACATACATATAAAACATTAATTAATCTTTTATGCGCTCGTTCGGTCCATTTGGTTGGTCGTTTGATCGCTTTGTCAGTCCGTCTATGGTTCTGTCGCTTTGTCTGTGTGTATGTTGGCATTTGGACATGTATTTGTGTGTGCTTTTGCTGCAACATGCGGCAAGCGTTTGCAACACTGTCTCGTCCGCTCGTACTCTTAAATCCTTTCATGTTGCCACACCACCAAAAAAATGTTAAGTTTTGACAAAAAAAGGGGATGGCTGCCAGCCTGGCTGGTTCATCGTCAAAAATGTTGCTGCAGTCTATTGCTACTGCTTTAGTATATACCCTGCAGTCAAATAAACTGGATGGTAACTATCTCAGCATGTGTGTAAATCCGTAATCTAACTAGACGCACATCTTTCATATAAATATATACATACATACATAATTATTAGTGCATAATTGGAATTTGCAAATAGACACAGTCCACCAGGGTTCTCTACTTTGTGCAATAACAACAGGCACCTCTTCTATTTCCCTCTCATCGCTAGAATTCGAATTCTAAAAATTCCATTACTACAGCACATAGGCGGCGGTTTTTAGTGCTATCGAAAGCTTCGTATCTACTCTCATCTATCATAAGTATTCTAAAACCCAGGATGTATGGCGGTAATTTGGTCCATGGTGGACCTACTAAGACCTAAACAGTACTTATAGAAACATATCAGTTCATTAATGGGGATTTCAGTCTCTAAGAACTTGGCGGAGCATTCATATTACTGCATGAGTTTACCAATTGATCACCAACCTCACTTGCTGAGGTTTTGTCAGTTCTATCTTTTGTGCACTTCATCACACTAAAGAGGAAGAGCATATCAAATATTAGGCCCATATTCACACTCTGTTTTCTAAATCCACTGTGTTACAAGGTAATAACTTTGTGAAATATCTTTCAGAGATTATTCGATTATCGCGCTTTTCTCAACCCAGTCGACCTGTCCAGAGTCGAGATCCTACTTATTTTATCTTTGATATATAACGATTATTGAATTAGCTATAGCTTACGTTAATCGAACGTTACGTTAAGTCGGACCTTCATGTTGTCGAAGTGAGCTTCCTCTGCTAGGTGGCTAGTAATTGGCCTAACCTAACCTAATCCGTGCAAGAACTTTCGGCAAAGACTTGAAAAAAAGGTCTCGTCGCCCAGCGCAGTATGCAAGACATTGTATAAATTTTAGGTGCACACGGCCGCCGTGGTGTCGTGGTAGCGTGCTCCGTCTCCCACACCGAAAATACTGGGTCCACGCCCCGGGCAAAGCAGCATCAACATTTTAGAAACAAGTTTTTCCAATTACAAGAAATTTTTTCTAAGCGGAGTTGCCCCACGGCATGATTTTGTAAGCGCTCCGAGTGTATTTCTGCCATGAATAGTTTTTCAGTAAAAATTTATCTGCCTTGAAATGCCATTCGGAGTCGGCATAAAACATGCCAATTTGTTGGAAAAATAAAAAGGAGCACTACGCAAATTGAAGAGAAGCTCGGCCTAAAATTTCGTCGGAGGTTATGGCGCCTTAGCTAGGGTGGTTATTGGACAAAGGGAAACCTTTCCTATATTTTTCTCAGACCCTCAAGAGTTCATTAGCCCCAATAAGGCAATTAATTAGAACAAATTTAAACTGTTTCAAACAGATAAATCTAGTTATAAGTAGTCCTTATTCCTGTCTTGTTGGGTTTTAAGCTGCAGGGTATCAATACAGCGTGCCTTAGCATATGTGTATGTGTCTTTGTGTGTGTGTGTACATTGCGTTTATTTGTCTGCTTGCGGCATGTAGATGTTTATGCGGCTGCATGTGCGACATGACGAACTTAAGTTGATCCTTGTTAATTTTCGGTGATTATTTTCATTTACACAATTTACATTTTCTATATTTAAAATTTGTTAGTTTGTATATATTTATGTTTTGTTAAATATGTATTGTGTTTTTAGTATTCTGATTCTTTTGATTTATTTTTTATTATAACTTCACTTTTAAAATTTCACTGCTACAATTTAGACTCGCTCACGCTTACCTTTTACAACAGCAAAGCTACTTTTCATTTTACTTACACTTTACAAGAAAATTTTATTGTTGTTTTTTATTTTAAAATATTTTTCTACATTTTATGCTGTAACATGATAACACTTATTTACTTAAAAAAAAATAAAACAGTAAATTCTTTTGAATCTCGCGTTTGTTGCAACATTAGTCGCCATGCGGCGGTGGCATCAAATTGCTGCAAGCGTTTTCTTTTTATAAGATAATTACTTTAATTGTATGTATGTATTTAGCAGAACACTGACTTCGGTTTGCATATGTACATACATATGTGCGTATGTTTGTCTGGGTTAAGTATTGGTCACGCGATAAGCGCATCAAATAACGTCGCACACAACAACTTGCAACGCGTGGATCAGCAAGTGACGCGACATATAATTACGCACCCAAAGTAGCGACGAACGAATACAACTTGTAATATAGATATACACATACATATAACGGTCAAAAGGGCTTCAAGTCTGGTCAAAAAGGACACGCAACATCGTTTATTTCCCGATGTCAGCGAACTTTTCAAAAGAAATACGCATCTGTGAATGATTGTTTGTTAATTCGCGCATTTGGCTTGTTGCAACAACTGTCGTTTGTTAATAGTGTATGATTACAACAGCAATACAAGCTTTCATTGGATTTCCTCTATTACTTGTCGCGCGCGCTTTAACTTTTACACTCACGCACTTGCAACACAAAAAGCGATTGCGATGCAGCAACCTTCAATATATTTTTGTAATTCGTGTGAACGATTTGCTGATTTTAAAAAACTCTTGTACTACGTACCACACACTCCACACGTACTTACACAAATTAAATGTACACTTTTAATTAATTAATCTTGTTCGACAACGCGGCGGTCGGTGCGAACATTAAGCGCATCAGCTTAAATAATTTTGCTGTCTGGTCGCGCCAAAATTTTATACACACAGCTTTTTTGTTTTTGTGTTTTTACACGTTTACGACTATAATCGCGCTCTAAACTAATTCGAAATTTATGCTTTTCCAAAACGCCGATTTGCACTCACAAACAATCCTCTTGTTTTTGTTATTTACTATGATCAACAACAATAGCACAGCACTAGAATATCATTTATTTATAAACTATTGTTGTTATTGTTTTAAGTAATTCAATTAAATTATTGTACAACAATTATATTAAGCATTCACACATTTGGTGTTTGCTTCACATTACTCATACTATTGTATTTCTATTTTGATTTCCTTTTCCTTTAATCTGTTACGGTCAGATTTAACGTTACTCATCCGCAGCGATATCCATACAACGCTCTGTTTGTAAACAACTGATTCGTAGTCGTCGTCGTTGGTGCATGGATGGCATCGTCATCAGCCTTCAGTCAACAAATTTACATGCCGAGCCACACACCGGTTTGGTGTTGCTGCTGCTGTTCACGTTATTAGTGGTGAATTTTCTTGTTTTATGCGCATGTGTGCGTATTTATTTTGAATTTGTTTAAGCATTTGTGTTGTTTGTTTGTTGCTACAACTCTTGAAATGGTAACCAACGCATTTGTTTACATTTGTTTTGCTGACTTTGATGTTTGACTTTACTTACCTAATGAATTTTTTTCTGGACGGATGTTGCTGCATGCGTTGTATTCGTAATTTTAATTTAGTGTTGTTGCAAAGAAGTTGGAGCTGTCTTGTTGCAAGCAAATGTGTACCTAAAAATTGAATATAAAGGATATTTTAATTAGGAGCTATGCATGTATGTAAGTATATGAAGCATTCTATTCCATAGAAATCCTTTCCTATCTTAAAATTAAAACTATAAGTTTTCCTTGGTTATATGAATAATTTCTTAAAAATAGAGAAAATTAATGGAAAAAATTATAAATTAAGTTATATGTATAACTGTGACGACCGTGGATCTCTAGTCGAGGTGCTCAACTTTACCATATTCACTGAGCTACATAGTCGTACATGTATTGTAAGAAATATTTACCGAAGTATTCTTATACAAAAGTTAAACATTTTTACTCTTGAATTGAAAATTTTCCTCAATTAAAAAAAAATGTGGGAAATGTTTTCTCATCTATACTCAGCTGAGCAGAGCTCACAGAGTATATTAATCATCATGATATGAGACTTCTATATATCAAAATGATCTGGGCGAAAAAAAGAAATTCATTTAGCCATGTATAACCACGCCACTTTTTCGATATCGAAAATTTCGAAAAACCGAGAAAAGTGCGATAATTCATTACCAAATAAAGCTTGGTAGGTTGGTTGACCTTATGACGCGAATACAAAATGTGTAAAATTGTGGGACAATGGGCGTGGCACCTATGTATATATGTACATATTTATGCGATACATATCCAAACGCGCTGAGTTTGGCTTCTCGTGGTTAGATAAAGAAGCAAAACAAATGGGTATTGCGATAAATTAAGGCAAGGCGAAGTACTTTCTGTATCCAAGAAATAATCAGAGCATTCGCGCCTTGGCAGCCACGTCACTGTTGGTGAATATAAATTCGAGACTGTGAGGGTTTCGTTATCTTGGGAACCAGCATTAAGACCAAGAACAATGTCAGCCTAGAAAATCAAACGGAGTAAACTCTTAACAACAAGTGCTACTTTGGATTAAGTAGCAATTGAAAAGTAAAGTCGTCCCCCTCGATGAACAAAAGTCACGCTCGTCAAGTCGTTTATTATACCTTTCTGAGTATGGCGCGGAAAAGGTTGGTAGAAGCATATATTAGCTTCGTTTTGTTTTGTTGATTTTCCAACAGGGTGGATAGTTGATGTATATTTGTAACCATTTTCCGCCATTCCTTGTCAAATTTGATGATGGTTGCAACGTCGAAATCACTTTGTCTCCAAAAAAAATTGCCAAAGGATGATGGAAAAATCATTCCAATATACATCATATATAAGTTCGTATACAAAATATTGGCGATGCATGAGCATATACCTCCGATTTTAACTGCTCCAGTTAAAAATCAGTGTGGTAATAATGCATATCACATTCTAGTATGTTATAATCTTCACGATGCAATCAATAGGAAATATCCGAAACTCATTCGCAACAATCTTTGCTTACTTTAAAGTAGCTTTCGACAACACGTAAGGCGTTCATTACTCATACTTAGCATAAACTTAACTTGACTTGGCAACTTAGTCCTGATTAAGTATACTTCACTTAGCGCATACGACCTGCATTGTATTTGATTTACCCAAAATTAAAAGAAAAATGAAAGTAACGAATTCGCTGTTAATAAACGTTCAAAGATATATCAAAACATAAAGCATAAATGGCTTCCAAAAGTACCGAAGATAGTTAGAACTTCCGCAAGAAAATTGAAAATTAACAGATTTTTAAGTAATCAGTACATGCAAAGCTCATTTCTAGGTGACAGTTGTCAAGTCTATGTTAAGCATGAATAAAAGGCGATTAAATAACTCCTGTTTGCTGCTATGTCTGAATTTCAAAATAAGCATTCCGTTCATGTTGCTGCAACATGCTGATGAACATGGAATTCACCACACTTTTAATAACATTTTCATGTTATGCTTTTATTGTCTTTGCTCCTACAAAGGCACTTACGCACACGAGCGCACGTGCAGCATAATGCAAAGAATCAGCATAACAAAAAAAATCGACAAAAAACAGAGCACAAGTAGTAAGAACTTTTCACCAGCATCAATGAAAGGCGCAATACAAACGTGCAGCATGCAACCACAGCACATCAGTGACCGTGCTGCATCATAGCCAACAGCGTTATACCACACATGCTACTTTCGATGCCTGCGCAGACCGAAAAGAAGGGTTAGGACGCAAACGTGGTCAAACTAAACACAACAACAAGAGCGAGTACGCGTTACAAAACTGCAAACTAGTCAGAAAATGTACTAGTTAACAACTAGAACTAAAAAAAGGGTTGTAACGTGCTGTGGTTGTACTTCTGTGTAACAGATACAATGGCGTGACTATGCTCAATCCAACGCTTGAATCGCTGACCCTCCTGCGTAGACCGAAAATATAGTTTAGAGAAGGAAGAGAGCAAGCTCCGATTTGCGGTAAAACAGGACACCTCAAACTTGTGATATTGGTGCGGCTATCAACTTAACCCATCATACCACCGCGCCAATCGAAGGATGGAGCGGTATTGGCACGACAATGTTATCACTCAGAATCTCATACCATAGATAAGGAGAGAGGAAGAATCGCAACCAGAGCTCGGAGAGAAAAAATGGCTGCGAGCAAAGAAGGGTACGAAGAATAGTTAGGGAATCATTGCTAAGTACCGGTAGCACTAAAATTGTCTATACCTTTGAAGCGAGATCGACTCAGACGAACGAAGAGTATTTGCTAGGTTGGGTCCGTAAAGCTGTACAGCTGTGACGAATACAATTCGCTGACACCAGTTTGCACGAGAACTCTTTCAGTTTACGTAAACTTTTATATTTATTGGGCCGTTTTGAAAGGCAGTGTATAACATACTTACTTTATTGAAAACAATAGAGATCGGCACTGTTTGAGCATCCACATCGAAAGCACTACGCTACCGACACCCAAAAACACTGCCTATTTCGGCGAACATGCAAACCGCAATTGCACCTTAAGCTCAGAAAGTAAACAAAATCCTAAGTCCTTCGCTGGCAGCACTTGGGGCAAAAGACAAAGAAACGCTCATAGTTAGGCTCATAGCTAAAGCAATCGACCAGCCCTTTGTGTGCTACGTATCTCCGATGTGATCGCCAAGCCTGGATAGGACACATTGGAGGGTCATGCAAAATCGTTTGCCTTAAGTGCCGGCGAACTCGTACTCGCAGAAGAGCAATCAGACTTAAAAGGGAGACATTTGCGACTCGAGAACAGCTTTGATCTGAACAGCATTCACCCAGCCTAGTCCAGTTTCAACCCCGAATACCGATGTATGAGAGGAAGACTCTAACCTTATCAGCTGGACGATTAAGTGCCAATTAGAAATTAGTTTAGTGTGTATATTTCTAGTCGAATTTGAGGTAACTCGATTCGACTACTGGGTGAAAGCATACCAATGAGTATTTCAGTTTTTCAGCTCGTACTACACAGCCGTTAACTGGCTGTTTTGGTTTGTTAGCTGGTTAGTTGAACGTTCACTTGGTAGTTGGCTGATTTGGTTGCGGCCCCATAGACAGTTAAAGCACACAGCTGTTTGTGAGCCAATTGATGCCGCCGGTGGTAAACGTTGAACGATTGAACTAAGTAAGTATGCTGGATATGTGAAACGTTTGTTTGAGTATAAGCTGCTCGGCAGCTCGTTCGCCGGATGGCTGGTTTTCTCGTAAAGCGCACTATCCATCAGCTGGACCACAAATGTGCATTTACAAAAAAAAAGCCAAAAAGAACAAACAAATAAAGCAAAAATGTTTGTTAAAAAAAAGGGAAACAGAAACAGGTAGCAATCAATTCATTGCATTGAGGCATTTGTTGGTATGCATTAGCACTGGTTTGCTTGTGCTGCTTTCCGTCTTCTAGCTATACCTTTCTGTTTTATATGCTTTTGATTTGCCAATGTCTACAGGGAATTATCCACGCAGTCTTACAAATATACTACACATTCTCATACATAAAGTCACCTTGGCCCAATTCCATTCTAGTCCCTCACAATGCTTAGTATATGAGCATTGAAATTTTGGTTGTTATGAGCAAAAATAGCGGAGATGTGGACTCTGTGAGAAGGACTCATGCATGCCAAGGCAGAGTTATCTTATTAATATTGGACAGGTTTTTGGCTTAGTGCTTGTCATACTCCCTTGTGGTATGCAACAGAATTCTCAACGCTCAAAGCGATTGGCGCTCTGTAGGTCATTATGACCTTAGAATTTTTGTGCCTTAAGGGCTTGGCTACTTTTGTTTTATTTTCATATATTTTGTTTTATTTCTTCAATTCAGATTTTCATTGTTATCATTCTGACTCACCGACGTTGTATTAATGCTCAAGCGGTGTTCAGGAAATGGAGTATATATGTACGTACGTATGTACGTATAATATCAAAAGTGAACACAGCTAATAACGACCATTTAAGCATTGTGTATGCTCCTATGTATATTAGGCCAACCCATTTGAAAAAATAAAGACTTTTTGATACTTTAGCTCAATAATTTTCGTTAGAGTTGCAGAGACAGCCCTCTGAATAGGTTTTCGAGTTTGTTCCCTATTCTATATAACTTGGGATTTTCTTAAAAAAACTAACAAGAACACTAAATTTTCCACTCAGAAAAAGACACCTAATTTGAGGAAAACATTTGCTTAAAAAAGCCATGTTCTCGGCGACCTTCCTCACAGCATTGGCAAAGCAAATGTTGACAATATTGGACATCCTCGTCGATGGCGTACGCTACACACTGTCTGACACACAGATATACTGGGAATGACGTTCGATAATGACCTGCATTTAGGCGAGCATGCGGCCGCGATTGCACCTAAGGTCAGAGCCGTAACACAACCCCAAGTCGCTCACTAGTAGCCCTTGTGGCAAAAGCAAAGTAACGTTATAGCCGCTTATAAGAAATTGACCAGCCGCTTCTGCGCAATGCGTCTCCGATATTGTCGACGGGCTGATTGGAATAGAACCCACTGGAAAAAAGCTGAAGGCCTGTCAAAATACGGCACGCATGATGTCTTCTCATGCCGCCAGTGCACCATGTACACAGCCCTGCTGGAATACTCCCCATAAAGGAAGGAAACGTAATGCTGCACCAATAGTTTCTTTTTAATACTCAGACATCTTCTCAGACATCTTTTTCAAACTACGAAATAATCGAACAAGTAAGAACTCAGTCTTTGGAGCCAAAAAGCATGAAGAGGCCCTAAACCCCATTCGCAAAAAGTCGGCAGAGTTTCCGCCGACAAATTCCAGGCGAACCCCGTTCTCGGTGTTCAATGCCCGAAACTCGCTGTTAGAAGAAACAGACTTCCCAGGAAGGCGCGATACTGTAATGGGTGTAAACTCTTACTTATCCGGAATCAATCCGAACTACGCGATGTATGTCCCCTTTCATGCCAACAAATATCTTTTTTGTTGCAATTTAGGACCAACACCAATGTCTCTTTGATCGAACCCATTGAAGCTGCAACCTCCCTATCACTTTCGTTAGAGGATACCGTATGACCATTTAAGAGTGATCGTTATGTAAAGAAAAGTGTTTAACATTTTTTTAACTTATATTTGTTTTTATTTTTGGTCAAAGAAGTAAACCGGTACCATGACAAGCAAAATTAGTTGCCTTGCATTTTACTCATCAGATAACAGACTACCTTAAAACAAAGGCTCCTTGCATATAACTACACATTTGCTTTCAAACGTATAATTTGGTATTGTTTGGTGTTATTTTAAGAAATCACATAAAACTTCAAAATATGGGTCAAAAACAATTCAACAAATAAGAGGAGTTATAAAGATCCAAGTCCAGCTCATTTCGTGGGCCTTACAATGGATTAATTTTACCACTTTAAGATCACTGAACTTTAGATCACAGTTTGTCGAACCTTGGATACGTTTTGGGCCCAGAGTACGATAAAATAGAGATACATTTTTAAGTGTGGTGGGTCTAATATATATTGGTATATACGTATACAGAAATCTCATACACCATCCATTGTATGTATGTATAACAGAAACGACCAAAACAAATCAAGATCACCAGGCAGCAACACTGGCGTTGATGTCGGCATTCACACTTTTGATGTTTGATGATCGTTTTTCTTTTGCTGCTTTCTATTTTATGTACATTTTAAATCTCTTTTCGATTCACCTCTCATATGGCTTACCGTTATTACTCAAATACATAAACTCGGTTGACCGCTGCCAACCAAATGTTATATGTGAAGCACAAAATAGTCTTAGAAACTAGTTGGATGAGGCATTTCCATAAGATATTATGAAATAGCTCTAATTAAAAATTTTCATTTAGTAAGTATTTGAACTTAGTCATTCGTTTAGAGTACTATTTATATATATCTTCATTTTATTATAAGCATTTATTCCATTGATTGTAAATAAATAAATAAATTTGTCGGCCTTTTGCCATCTTTAGTGCCATTCTCCTCATATATTTTTTTCTAGTTTATTTTAGATATTTGTTGTTGCGTTCCAATGAAGCGTGATCCATATATGAATAGAGATGTAACATGGCAATGCAACAACAAATATATATGGACCACATTGTTGTTGCATTTGCATGTTAAATCTTCTATTCGTATCTGGATCCCGCTTCATTGGAACATTTCAACTGTCAAACTCGTAAGAATTATTTTAAACTAGGCAGACCCGGCAGACGTTGTTCTGCCCTAAATTTGGGTACATCTGACACATACATTTTAAAGCTTTTTCATTTAATAAGCTTTTCCGTCTAACTCTGCCTTCGCCCCTCTACACTTTTCTTCTAATCTTTGTATTCACTCCTCCCTCCGTATTTTTCGCTTCATCTATCTCCATCTTTCGTCTCATCTATCTCTTTACTCAGTCTCCTTCCTCTCTTTTCCCTTCTCTCAAGTTTTTCTCATTCTTCTTCATCTCTTATTGCCAGTCCCAGAGGGTGGTATGTATTTTGTTCCAGTCCCATTCCGAGTCTCAGTCGCAGTCCCACTCCGAGTCTCAGTCTCAGTCCAGTCTAGTCCCAGTCCCAGTCCGTCTCTTGTCTACTTCCCGGAAAAAAGCATCGTAAATACTAATATAGGCAACTTTATATACCAAATTTCAGGCAAATCGCATAGGACGTATGTAAATAAGTATGTGGGTATTATTATTCATCGTCTTTATTTCGGCTTCGCATGCATATTTATCAGTTTTGCCAGCTGATGCGACTAAATCGAATATCACAATGAAAATTACTTAAAAGCTCTCAGCAACAGCTTTCATTGATATCCAAAATATACACACATTCTAGGGGTATCCGGGTCCATGTTTGCCTATATCTCGATACCCTAGTCACTCAGGGTATGAAAATTACCCTGTATTAAAGTACTCATCAACAGCTTCATCCTGATATCCTATTGTATAACACATTCTAGGGGTGCCGGGTCACGTTTTGGCACTATCTCGAGACCCTAGTCACCGGTATCAAAGTACTCATTATACAAACCTTCCCCGTGAAAAATACATACATATACCAATTTTCATAATAATCGCTCCAGTAGTGTTTTGAGTTCATCGGTGACATACATACAAACATTCATTTTTATATATATAGATTATGCATAGTTTTTGGTTAAATTTTAACTATTTTGAAAGTCTTTCATCAATTCTTTCCAACAGGTTTTGAATTTTGCATTATTCCTACATTCTACGTGCAGCCTAAACCGATGTCTCCAAAGGATCAGGGTCAGCAGTATACGAGAGTGATCCAGAATTACCAGCTACACCAAGGGAATTTAAATAGTTTTCCACCTAGTCTTTCCAACTGAGTTTTGGCTACCCTCTCCCGTA
This sequence comes from Eurosta solidaginis, assembly GCA_029619165.1. Classification (NCBI taxonomy): domain Eukaryota; kingdom Metazoa; phylum Arthropoda; class Insecta; order Diptera; family Tephritidae; genus Eurosta; species Eurosta solidaginis. Next base: position 25,297 of record JARSSU010026263.1, read on the forward strand.
GTTTCATAGGCGGGCTCCGATAAGAAGTCCGAAGCATCATCTTTAATTCTCATAACGTGATCCAGCGATGTAGGTGCTGGATTTGTGGTGTCTACATTAAAGCTCGCCAAGCTCCCTATCTTCAAGAAACTTTTACTCTCACACACTCCTAGAGCCGCATCATCTGATGTTGTCATGGCTATGTTTACTGGACTATATACCAGGAGGGGTATGAAAAGTGCTTGTAAGCAAGGTTTTCGTGTACTGGAGAAGCCTTTACTTCTTTCTTGCTTACCAAGTCCAAAGTAGTATTTATTGCGAAGAGTAATTCTTCTCTGGATTTCAGAGCTCATGTTGCTGTTTGTGTTAATGCTGGTTCCCCAATAAACGAAGTCTTTTACTTTCGAAATTAATACTGCCACAGGCGGGAAATGCACTGACTCTTTGCTTGATGAGAGCAGGTATTTCGTTTAGTCCCATATACCACCAAACCCACCTTTTCTGGTTTTCCAGTGTGGAGTAAGCAAAACTTAAAGCCCTACACATAACCACTTTTCATATAGATGAGTTTAACACAAGCTTTGCATTATGAGCACGTATTTTTATGAGATCGATATAATGAGCGACACTGGCGCATCTGATATTGAAAAGTAGCCATCTCCAAATTTTGTTACAAGCAAATCATAAGAAGAAGAATGTGACATTGTTTTGGTTAAGGGTGTGACACACTTTGCAAGTGAATTATTTTTCCCACTGGTGGTAAATTTTCTAACATTTTCGCAAGTAAAAAATGTAGTATAACAAATGAATACGACACAAAATATGTTAGCAAGTATATTGTTGTATTGCGAATTTTTATGTGAATGGGCAAGGCGAATAAACTGTCAATGCCAATTCTGAAGTTCTTTTCATATTTACAAACACACATCTTGGTTGATTGTGGCGATGTTATGGAATGCCAAAGCTTGTGTTAAGCGCATCTTTAGGAAAATGTATTGGTCACAGCCTTTACGGCGCGGTATTCAGGCCGATGATATCGATGTCATCAGCATACGCAGTATTAAACGCTCCTATAGAATTTTGCTCCAGAGTGATAAAGTTCAGTAGATAGTACAGTTTTTCTCCAGCATCAATTTAAGAAGTCACACGATAGGGAGTCACGTCGTAGGAAACTTCCTTTCGTTTCGAACGTCTCGGACCTCTCCCAATTCTGATTGACCTGATGGTGTTGCTCAACGTGAACTTACATGTCTGAAGCCGCACTAATAAGGTCCAATTAGCCTAAAGAGGCCTTACGCGTTGTACTAAGAAGGCCGATTCAGCGGTAAACTTGGTAAAGAACACTAAGATTGCATTCGTCAGGCATGCTCTCGTCCGACATTTATTCCATCATCATCGATTTCGGGCTCTGGTTCATATTCCTTGGTGGATTGCGGTACATCGCTGTCTCTATTCAGGAAGGCAGAACAGTGGCTCCTCCATAATCTATTACTCCCTGGATATCGGTTCAAGTTGCGTTTACGTTCTTAGATGGGTTAAAACCCTGTGTCGGCGAATTCTTTGTAAAAATTGGTTGCGTTTTGTCTCCCTTTTCAACTCGCGGTAGCGTTCATACACTCTTCTTTTTGCGTTCGCTTTTAAGGTAGCCCTGTAGCTAGCGTCTTCTCTTTCCGTAGCAACCCGGCGTTCTTCATCATAGCTGTTGTGCAATATTAGATTCGTGATATTTACGTATGAAAGTGATAAGGATAGAACTAGCGACATGGGGGATGTTTTATTCAAAAATTCGCTGACGTGCAAAATTTCAGGTTACTTTCTTGGGCAATTGTGTAGATAGTAAAGTAATTCTGAATAGCTACTTCAGCCAAGCATTTCGTCGAACTGTTACTAAGACACATTTATAGTAAGTAGAATGTATGTGACAGCACCTTGGACTATGACACTACACGAAGTTTGGGTAGTAAGACGAATGATATTTCTCTCGCTTAGTTTGGTAAAAAAAAATAATCAGTGTGAGTATCGCAAACCTTTAAAGGGCTAAGATAAAGTCATCCATTTCCAACGCATTATTACGCTAACAAACCTTGAACCGGTGTAACAGTTAGAAACTGTGGTAGTCCAATATTGCAAATTATTGAAATCAGTTTCATACATTGAAACGGTTTGTGTTTTGTTTTTACTCAAAAACAAAAATAAATGTTACGATATCGGCTGCATTCCTCGGTTGACTTTAGCGTCATCATCAGTGTCACTGCTATTCGCTTATGCTATGCCACAACTGCAATATCATTATTACTATCACTGGAGAATAAACAAGAAAATACTGGCGTTGATATCGTCATCACGTTGACATAACTACAAACAGAGATGTACGACGTCTTTCTTCCCATACAATCCTTGCTGCATATTATCACCATCAACATCGTCGTCGTCGTCAACATTTGATATTGGCGAAACTCTGAGTGGTGCAGTTGTTATCCTGTCTGCTGCTGTCTGTTGCTGTCACTGATTATCACCCCTTTTTGGTGGAACGTTGTGGCATGTTGCTTGTATGCGACGAAGTAGTTCACACCAACACACACACACAGCGCATGTTTTAACCTGTGTGTGCATTTGCTGTCAACGAGTTTATGCAGCGTGACTTTCAATCGTCCTCGAGCATTTATTTTGTTTGCTATTGGTATTAAAATATTTGTTGTATGTTGTCGCATGTTGTTTTTGTACATTTTTTCTTTTTCATTATTATTATTACTGTTGTTGCCTTTTCTGATGTTACAAATGTTGTCAACCATGTTAAACTGTGTTTCTTAAAATTTATCACAGGCTCAGGTGGCAATTTCTTTGATGAGAGTTTAGCAAAGTGGTGCGCGTTTGCGGAATGAGTTGACCATAAAACTACAAGGTGAAGCAATTGGACAATTATACCGACTATATATCAAAGAGGGTTTGTAAGAATTTGCAAACAGGATCGTGTGAGATGGATATTCTTGAAGTCTGAGTAGGTTAGTTGAATTAATATTGTAAAAAGGTTGTGCGTTTCTCACCAGAAAGAGTTCAGATAAGCCGATATCTTTGTTGAAAAATTAAATGAATATCGATGAAAGTACTTAAGCTATCTAAGGCTGTCTGGGATCTCGTCGCTTTCGATTCGATGCTAATATTGTGGGCTATGTATGGATAAAGTAACGAGCCTTTAGGAGATGTCCTTTACGGTAGAAAAGTGCGTTATGGTGCATTATACGAGCTCTCTAAGTTCAAAACCTTACTTTGTGAAAAATATCAAATACCGAAGAGAGTAGCCTCTCAATTTTGAAAAATTTATTAAAATGAAATAATGACCAAATGATTCAGCTGTTTATGTGGTCTTAAAATCAGATTTTATTGGTGTTAAATAAATCAAAGTGAGTGGACTTTAAGATGCGTAAATTATACGAGAGCTGAAATTTATTTATTGGCACGAACCTTTTCATTATTTTACCCTTGACCCTCTTGCACCATCACCAAACGTTAGATAAAAAAGAAATTGGCAGAATTTTTCTAAGTGGTTGATGGTGGCTTGTTGGTATATCGGCGGGCCAAAAAGTTATATTACGTAATTTCGCAGTTTTGTTGTTCTGCTTACCTGGGTAGCGGCTCCAAGTGAAAAAGTTTGTTTTGTCATGTCCGCTATCATTTGTATTTTACCCGTATTCATTTGCACTTCACTATGAATCTGCGGTATAAGAAGGCAGCTCTGACGCGAGTAGCCCTGGAGGCTATGAAGTTTTTACCATCAGTGGCTGAAACCATTATCACTCAAACGATTACTATGCAATGTGATTCTATTCCTAAAATTATAGAACCCTACGGATATAACGATTACTATTTTGTTTCTGGGTTACATACATCATTAATACAATCCACCATTTGAGAGCTGTTGTGATGTAAAATGTGAGTTTCGATCTCGGATCTTAGAACGTAATACGGGTCCAGGTCGTTTGTCCTTTAAATAGCCAGTAACATTAAACACCTTTGGTAGATTGGTGGCTACTGAGAGGAAATAATTAAAGGTAAAACCCATGGGGGTGCCGTGTGTGGTGTAGCATATGTTTCCTTGAAAACATTTTTAGCGAAAATTCATCTGTCTTATAGATGCTGTTCAGAGTCAGCAATCATTTGTAGAAAGATTAAAAAGTAACACAACGCAAATCGGAAGAAAAAAAGTGTAAAGTGCCATAACCTCCGAAGAAATTTTGGGCCGAGCTTCTCTTTCGCATTGCGTCGTGCTCCTTTTAATATTTCCTATAAATTGGCGGGACGGGACCTAAATGTTTTATGTAGACTCCGAACGTCTTTTGGAAAGCAGATGAGTTTTCACTGAGAAGCAGAAAATACACTGCGGAGTGCTTGGAAAATCACTGCGGAAGGGCGACGCCGCTTAGAAAAAGCTTTCTTCTAAGTGTAAAAACTTGTTTCTAAAATTTTGATGTTGTTTTGCCCGGGCTTGAAGCCAGAGTCCTTCAGTGTGGTAGGCGGAGTACGCTACCACCAACACCACGGCGGTCGCAAGTCGGAAGAGAAGTTTAAACTAAACATATGCGGAGTACATTGTATGTTGTTTCTTTTCAAACCCTTTGTTTTTTGGTGACTCACAATCTGTAGCATAGGGCCATAAATTTTGCCTTATGATAGTATAATCTCTTCTAAGCACGTTGTTAATCAACTTCCGTTAAGTAAGGTTAGTTGACTCTCAGATGTTTTGTGTGTGAATGTGTATGCCCTCAGTGATGCCGGGTGGCGACACATTCGTCCCAACCAGATTACTTCTTAATAGTCCTCAAAAATGGCTCCCTTTCTCTGATGACCTAAGAAGTAGCGAAAGATTAACTTCCCCACCTCTGTAAGACCAGCAAAAGCTGAAACAACATGAGTGGTCTTGCCTGCTGTCGTGGACATCTGCGGAGAAAGTGATGAAACAACTCCTCTTCCTCCTCATCCTACAGCTTCTGCAGAGGGAGCTAGTTGGCATGCGCTACCATTGAAGCATCTGTGCAATAGTATAATAGCAGTGATGATACTGAAAAGTACTCTCATTGCAGACTTCTTTAGCTTTCTGTGATGAACTTAGGTGTTAGGGAAATATTACACTTCTCTCAATCCATGTAAGACCCACGAAAACTTAAAATCTGAGTGGGCTTACCTGCAATCCAAGACATCGGCAGAGAAAGTAATGAAACGACTCATCATCCTCCTCATATGACAGCTTCCCCAGAAGCAGCTTGTTGCTTTGCGCACCGTTGGAACATCTGTGCAAAGCGCAATTAGCATTGATCACACGTGAAAGTGATCTCATTGCAGATTTGTTTAGGTTGGGAAAAAAGCCAGCTCCTTTCCTATCCAAATAGGGACTCGATTTTCCTCACGCGATACTCCAGCGGTAATCGCTTATGTTCATTCGTAAACCCTCCTGAGTCTCGTCTGTAAATTCATTTCTTCAATATTGATGTGTCCAGAAATTTATAGAGATATCCTATGGATGCCAGCGAGGGTCGACACCTCCGCCCGATATCCAACCTTGTTAAATTGGACTTCAATGCCTATAGAGCTGTCGAAAATGCTGTCATGGAGCCGTCTGGCTGCTCTCGCTATGGAATAGAATTAGGTCAGGAAAATTCCATGTTTGGCAAATGAGAAACGAGAGTTTGGTGGGAAAATTATTTAGTTATTTTAATTTTATTATCAACACTGATGTGGATTTTCTTTGGCAGGAAATTATCACACCTTCTTTTCTAAATATTTTAGTCTCCGCTAAGCCGATTCTTTTTACATATAGCAGTTCAATTCTGACACCCTGTATGTTACAGTGCACATATGTAGGTACATCTTGATATATTATTGAGGTTTTTTTGGCATACCTACAAGAACATATTCACACACATTTGCAACATATCTCCATGTATGTATGTATATATTTTTAAATGGTGTGCTAATGATTTGGGTTAGGTCAGGTCCTGAGCGACTTTGCGTAATGTAACTGTGTACGTGATGGGAGGGAGCGAACCATGCCTGATACGCACATAAACAACATCAATTTCATTTTTTTCTTTCTAGAATTTCATAACATGACTTGCATCATATAAAAACATTGAATATTTAGGTCGCATGTTATTCTTGAATATCCTAGGGAAAGACAACTTAATTGCATTCGTGCGTAAAGAAGAATCATCTTTTCTTCATCTATGACTTGCGAAACTTTCCTTTTTCATGCCTGGCAGTAGCATTCAAATGGATGATTAACGAATTTTTAGATGATTCTTAAACACGCCATTTTACCACATTTACTAATGAGTTCAATCAAAGTTATTTCGTTTATCAGATTAGATTCTTGAACACATAAATGATTGAAATTTACTAAGATCGTTGTTCCCTTCCTACTTGTTTTGGAAGTTTTTGACACAATTTTCAATAAATTCTATAAAAGCTCGATAGTTTGATTAAAATCTGCAAACGCTTAAAAAATATTTGCCTTAATTCCCAAAGTCATTATTCATTTTTAACTTAATTCTCTTCTAGCTTGTCTTTCTCAATTGCACACTGTATTTACACTATTATCTCCCACCTATAAAAGCTAAGCATTTTAGAGAAAGCTGATACTATAAGTTATGTTACGCAATACTGAAAAAGAAGCTGACTACTTCGGGCGTTGTGACTGAGCGTCATGCGCGGTTAGAGTAAGCGTTACTGTGGCGTAAAGAGAGAAACGATACGCATACTTATAAAGAATAAGTGGGGGAAAAATTAATGATAATGCCCCGAAATCGACAGTAACTATAACACCGATCTAGTAACCGAGTTTCAGAGCATACCTTAGTTACAAGCGGACTAATTCTCCAACATGGATGGACTACTGTTGCAAAATTATCGATAGTTGCGCCGTTCGATATTTTCTATAATTTTAAAATGACTATCGGTATTTCTGGTAGTATCGTTTATTATCATATTGTTACGAATGTTAGCAACACCAAGTGATACTCACATCCCTATTCTGATGCTAAGTAAATGAAGTCACAACAACAATAAAGCAGACAGTCAGTTGTATCTACATAAACGATAAATCATTATGCCTACACATATGTACGTACACGCAGCAGAGAAGAGATGCACAAACACATGCAGATATCTGAGATGCTCCCAAAAGTATGCAATTGTAATTGTGGAAGTGTCGCTCACAAATACAAGCATATGAGAAGCTATATACGTGCATTCTGTAGTTATAATTATATGGCGGTGACTATGAAATCAGCAGAGTATAAAAAGCACCAGCGGTAGAAGCGCTACAAGCAGTTTCAGTTAAGCACGCTATCTGTCGGGCAATAGATCAGTTTCATTTGAGCTATCAATCAGTTTGGTTATTAAGCAAGCTATTTGTTGCAAAGTATAAGTGTTATTGTGAAGTACTTTAATAAAGGCCATTTTTCCTTTATTCAATATTGGAGTTATTTATTCAACAATTTAGCGATACGAACGTTGGCAGAATATTGCAAATAAGGGGAATTGCAGTAAATCGTAACAATTTTGTTAATTCAACTCCACACAAAAGTGCATAAATATACATTAGGATGTTCTTATATATCAAACAAACGAATTGCTATGGTTTCACTACTTGATATGGTAAAAACAAAACCAAATAAATCACAAATATATTTTGCTTCCGTTGAACGTGGTTGAGGATATCGCACGGGGTCAAAGTAACGACTTTCCAATGGATATACAAAAATTAAAATTGTTTTTGTTTTTTTTGTTTCATATCCATGGCATACACAAATTTTAGTCCGGATCTTCGTTTTACCGGACTGCAAAAATAGTTTATTTGATTTGCATGTACCACCTTAGTAAATGTATATATTCACATCTCAACGCACCAAATAATACCAGATAATAAACATGACTCGGAAATTCGGCAGTGAAATAAATCTCTCCCGCATCGTGCTCGTACTGGGTTCATATCCAAACAACAAACTGGCGTTTCGAGCGTTTTTTTTTCCATTAATTTCTAGCTGAGAAATTTAGTTTTGAGTCAATTTTTTTTCAATATACCCCATAGTGCGGTGTGAGTGGAAGAATATTAAATGTAAATACAATAATCGTATAAGAGAAGATTTGCATATAATATTTTTTAGAAATATCAAAATGGACTTGCAGCTGTCCTTAAATAATACAAACATTTGAGCTTGAAATACCCATACAACCAAACTATGAAAGTGTCATTTGTTTTGTGTTGGCAACTGAGTCAAAAAGTTACTATGACTGCGGCTTTCATCTTATTAACTTAATGACTAAATTTTAATCTCTGTCTGACTAAAGAATAAGCTATTGTGCCTCTTTGGTTCATATATGTATATGTATGCATTTGTACACTCGTATGTATATAAAGAACCCAGTACAGCGACCTTTTCAGGTGGATAAAAGTGCTTAATAATTATCTTTGTCAGATACCAAAGCTTAAATAGCTTCAAAGTGAAAGTGTGAACGTTTTCATATTAACTTTTCAATAAGTCACTAATTTTTACTCGTTTCATTACTTACTCACTACAACAAAACAATTATAATCAAAAGAGCACTCCAATGAATTTCATTCAAGCATTCCTAGTCAAAGTAGGTGTTAAGAGCGCTCTTTCTTATAATCCACTTGATTTATTACCAGCTTAGGCTTAACTGCAGTAGCTGCAGCAAAAGAAATTGACCATGTAAATGTTGCCACGAATCCAGTAATGCCAGAGAAAACATGAAAAATACATTTAACAGCATTAATCTTACCAAGCGAACTTGCCACAAATGCGCAAAGATACTTTGCTTGGGTTGACCACTAGACAGACGAAACAGCCACATACAATCAAAAGCATTAGAAATGTACTAAAAACAAAGGAGTACTCTCACTTTTTGACTTTTCGTCTGCAACATATACATATATGAATATATTCGTAAAATAAATCAAACGAAATAATGCACGAACGGCATTTAGGGAATGAATGTGCAATCTAAACAAATTGTTATCCTTAATTGTATAAAATTATCACTATTGTGTATATTTTAATCTGCAGTGACATAGCCCCAAGTTTTTACTTGGGATTATGTCACTGCTTATGGGGTGTCATAACAGTAATGTGGGATAATGTCATTCTTCAGAAGATTTACATAAACAACGCGAAGGCAGTCACCATTTTGGATTAATACAAGTGAAAAATCTTTCTAGTACTCCAATGACATACCTCCTTATCAAATGATAGTTGACTGGAGAATGGCTGTCGCGAACTGGCAGAGAATGGAAGAATGGTTTATTTTTTGCTCGCGGTTAATAAATTGAAGTGCCATTAATTTCCCACATTTGTGTTTCAAAACAACTTATCTTTTAAATTGTCTAAAGAAACTCAGACTACAAATTAAAATAAATTTTTAAAATGTAGATAATAGAGAAAATATGAGCAGCAATTAAGCAAAAAAATTTAAGAAATAATGCAATGTACCAGTCATCTACAATAATGTTTGAAAACACAATTGATCAACTGATTAAGTGATCGGACAGCGATTTAACAGGTTGTCTAGGCTGTTTATATGGTGAACGTTTTTTTCCAAACGTTCGCCACTTGTGTGAATTCACGATGGCAGTCACCGTGCTGTTGTGGAGAATTTTCTTTCTTGCCGAATACCTACGTTCGAGACATTCTAGGATCCATTAATTTCAAGAAGTTTATCAAGACTTTAAAGTTAAACAGACACCTTGGTTAACCCATCATATTTATATCTGCCATGCCACATTTTTTTAACAGAAACATACTTTTTGTAGAATGAATTAGCATGAATAGTATACTCAGAGTGCTTTGCACACAGAGTATGTTAACTTTGATTGGTAACGGTTGGTTGTACAGGTATAAAGGGATCGAGATAGATATAGACTTCCATATATCAAAATCATCAGTATCGAAAAAAAATTTGATTGAGCCATGTCCGTCCGTCTGCCCGTTAACACGATAACTTGAGTAAATATTGAGATACTTCACCAAATTTGGTACACGAGCTTATCTGGACACAGAATAGATTGGTATTGAAAATGAGCGAAATCGGATGATAACCACGCCCACTTTTTATATATATAACATTTTGGAAAACACAAAAAACCTGATTATTTAATAAATAATACACCTAGAATGTTGAAATTTGACGTGTGGACTGATATTGAGACTCTTAATGAAAATTTGAAAAAACAGTTTTAAAATGAGCGTGGAACCGCCCACTTGTGATAAAATCAATTTTACAAATATTACTAGCAGACCCGGCAGACGTTGTTCTGCCCTAAATTTGGTCTATCTGCATACATTTGAATAAGCTTTTTCTTTCTAACTCTGCCCTACCCCTCTACAATTATTCCTAATCTTTTTGTTCACTCCTCCCTCCGTCTTTTTCGCTTCATCTATCTCCATCTTCGTCTCATCCTATCTCTTTCTCAGTCTCCTTCTCTCTTTTCTCTTTCTAAATTTTTTCTCATTCTTCTTCATCTCTTATTGCCAGTCCCAGATGGTGGTATGTATTTTGTTCCAGTCCCATTCCGAGTCTCAGTCTCCCAGTCCTAGTCCTAATCCCAGTCCCAGTCCGTATCTGGTATACTTCCCGGAAAAAGCATGGTAAATACTAATATAGGCAAATCTATATACCCAAATTTCAGGCAAATCGAATAGGACGTATGTAAATAGGTATGTGGGTATTATTAATTCATGTCTTTATTTCGGCTTCGCATGCATATTTATCAGTTTTGCCAAGTTGATGCGACTAAATCGAATATCACAATGAACTTTAGAGCTTTCAGCAACAGCTTTCATTTGATATCCCATAATGAAAACACATTCTAGTTGTATCCGGGTCCACGTTTTGGCCAACATCTCGAGACCCTAGTCACCCAGCGGCAGAAACGTACTGCTGTACTAAAGCACACATCAACAGCTTCAATTTGATACCCATAATGTAAAAACATATCCTAGTGTTACCCTGATCCACGTTTTGGCCTATATCTCGAGACCCTAGTCACCAATAGGTATGAAAACTACCCTGAACTAAAGCACTCATCAACAGCTTCAATTTGATACCCACAATGTAAAAACATTGTCTAGGCGTTCACGGGCCCACGTTTTGGCCTATACTCCAGACCCTAGTCAGCCAGGGGTATGAGAATTATCCTCTACTAAATCACTCATCAACAGCTTTCGTTTGTTATTCATATTGTATAAACACATTCTAGGGGTACCCGGGTCCACGTTTTGGGCTATATCTCGAGACCCAAGCCTCCCAGTTGTATGAAAATTATCCTTTACTATAGCACTCATCAACAGCTTTCATTTGATATCCATATTGTATAAACATATTCTAGGGGTATCCCGGGTCCACATTTTGGGCTATATCTCGAGACCCTAGCCTCCCAGTTGTATGAAAATTATCCTGTACTATAGCACTCATCAACAGCTTTCATTTGATATCCAGTATTGTATAAACACATTCTAGGGGTACCCGGGTCCACGTTTTGATATCAAGACCCTAGGCAAGTAGCGAAAAAAACGTTGGCCGATTCTCAGACCTACCCAATATGATCACAAAATTTCATGAGAATCGGTTCAGCCGTTTCGGAGGAGTTAAGCCTCTAACACCGTGACACAAGAATTTTATATATTAGATTAATCGTAAATCAAAAATCGTTAAACCTATCGTAACAAAATTCGGCAGAGAGGTTGCCTTTACTATATGGAATGCTTTGAAGAAAATTTAACGAAATCGGTTAAGGACCACGCCCACTTTTATATAAAAGATTTTTAAAAGGGTCGTGGAAGAATAAAATAAGCTATAACTTTGCAAAAAAGAGCTTTGTATCAATGGTATTTCATTTTCCAAGTGGTTTTATAACAGTAAATAGGAAAAACTTCAAATTTTAAAAAATGAGCGCGGCACCGCGCCTTTTATGACTATGTTTCGGGAGCCATAACTCGAAGAAAAATGAACGGATCGTAATAAACTTTGATACACAAATTTTCCCTATTGCAGGAAATATTTCTAGAGAAAATGGACGAGATCGGTTAAAGTCCACGCCCACTTTTATATAAAGATTTTTAAAAGGGTTGCATACCAAAATAATAAGCTGTATCTTAGCGAAAAAGAGCTTTGTATCAATAAAATTTTACTTTCTTAATTGAATTATAACATTAAATTGGAAAACACTACAATTTTGGAAAATGGGTTGGCACCGCCCCTTTTATTATTAAGCAATTTTCTATGTTTCGGGAGCCATAACTCGAAGAAAAGTTACACATATTTTCCTTGTAGCAGAAAATAATTCTAATAAAAATGGACAGGATCGGTTAAAGACCACGACAACTTAGCTATAAAACAAGTCTAAAAGGGTCGTAGACTAGAATAATAAGTTATAAATAACTTAGCAAAAAATAGTTTTGAGTCAATGATATTTCACTTATCAAGTTTTACTGGGGAGACATTTTTCTTTTAAACGGGCGGTGCCACGTGTTATGTAGAAAAGTAATTGATCTGAAATGATATTGAAGCTCACGCTGAGTATATAATGTTCGGTTGCACCCGAACTTAGACACCTTTATTTGTTTTGTCTCAATTATGATTTTAAAGTTTATATTCAACATGAAACCTAGCGAATTATGCGTTCGTTTGGTTGCTTCGACTGTAAATTTTTATAAGTAAATTGAACATTTGACTTTAACGTGCTTAACAGGTTATCTGATATAATGATGCAGCATGTTGCTAAAGATTTACTCAGCGTTTAACTACTGATTTAAGGAAAAAAAAACTACCAAGTCGTGGAGAATTGAAGTATAAGGATGAAATACTACAGGGATCATTATTTTCCGGAATGTAAGTTGCAAGTTTCCAGGTTTCTTACAGCTTCACCGAAAACCACTTGTAAAACCCTGATCTTTAAATGCAAATAAAAAATAGCTTACCACACAAGTATGTTAAGCAAAAATGGTCTGTACGAATTCGGTTTTATGAAAAAATAAAATCGTTACTCAGTTGCAACAAAAAGTCCTAATTTTGTTGTACTATGATATTATAAAGTGATCTCCTTGTTTTGAAGAAAATTCAAACTTAATATATAGGATGTGGCTATTCGTTTGGAATTTTGTTTATCGTGACATATAATACAGGGGAACAGCAAAAAAAAAGAAAAAACTGCAAATAAATTTTCGTAAATTTTAATTGGATTTGGACAGCCGAATATATAAGTATGAGCGCTTTCTTTCACTACTCAATTTACGGACTCAACAAGAAAGTTATTGAAATTTTGGTCAATGTAAATGATTTTTAATCCAAATTAATCTGCTGGCACGCCACTCAGATATTTTGATTATGTTTAAATGATTCTCTAAGTAGCTATAGCTACGTCACCATTTTTTATGTAGTACCACAACAAACCTTCATGCTGTCCAAGTGAGGGGAACTACCAGGGCAGCTACCACCTAACCTAACCTTACTACAACAGTAACATAAAGAATCAACGACATCTGGAATGTGTGGAGTTGAATGTTTAAACCAGCAAATGGATACATAATTTTGTCCGAATTTAGTTACGAATGGTGATCGGAAGAGTTAGGTGCCGAAGAAGATAAATAGAGGAAGAGGAAAATCTTGAGATAAACGAAACTAGGAGAGGAGAAGGTGATGATTCAAGGAAAAGTAACATGAAGGAACCGTCCAAATAAGTTTTTCTAAAGCGGGGTTGGTCTTTGGCAATTGTTTTGCAAACACTCTGATTATATATCTGCTATGAAAAGCTAGTCAGCAGAAATTCTTCTCCTTTTCAGATGCCTTTCGAAATCGACATAAAATATGTACCTAAGCTCCACTTATTTCTGTAATTTTAAAAATCACATGCCAAAAATTGGAATTCTTACTCCTATAAACATCGCAAGTGTATCTACAACTTCGCTAAGGTTTCTCTCATTTCCCCGCTAATCAGATATCAGTCACATAATTATAGTTGTAAACTAGTATTTTTTGGTCAAGTTATATAATTCACTGCAGTGAAAAAATGTGCTTGATAATAGATAAATGTGTGGGTTTGTAAAAAAAATTTATCTGTATTCGTTGATTGTTCACTTTTATTGAATAAAGCATCATAAATCAAGTGTATTATTGTTTTTCATAATACAAATGTGTGTGTATTTTAACTAGAAATTAAATTTAAACAAACTACCAACTACGCTAGTGGCTTAGGTAATCAACTTAATTAATTGCGGGAAAATAATCTGCTAGTGTAATGTTATATTACAAACTTACTTTATTTCCACACACAACAAATTGTTGTGTTCTAGCTGTTCGTTAAATTTATTTAGTTGTAAAATGGAAACAAAAATATTCAAATATGTTAAATAACTTTGCTGTCATGCCACAAATAGCTAATGGGATTTATTAAATTTTTTGTTAAATTTAGTTTAATAGTTAAAAGATACTTTTACCGTCAAAAAACAAAAAAAACAGCCCGCGAAAATTATTTCTCTCTTACAGTATTTCTAAGGTCACTACAGCTTCGCAAAGAACGTTTTTGTTCTTGTAGTCGGTATTGGTAATACCTCAACCCACTTGGTGATATATTAAGACAAAAAAGTTAGTAGGCCCAGCAGTTTTCGTAAAAGCAACGATATTTAATAAAAGTAATAGTGACATCCTTAAGAAAGAAACTTACATAATGTCTACAAGCCGCAAATAACCCGAAATACGAATAGCGTAGGCGATGTTTAAGGATAGTATAAACATGAAAATTAGAATCACAGCGATAACAAAGAGGGACTTGTATGAGAGGTGGGTTGCAGAACGTGGTCAAAAGCCAAAGGATAAAGGTGTTTTAGACCACGTGTGTACTGTTTTAAGTTTCAGAGAGGGACTAACTAGAGACGAGGGATTGTATGATGAATGCTGCAGTAAAGTTGGAATTTTTTTATCAAAGCTTCGTTTGAGACTCGGATCATTATCTCATGGGCAGCCAAAACACGCGCCCTTCTCTGCGTGGCGGAGAGCACAATTCAACCCGACGGAATTCAGCACTCGCAGAAAAGGAACGCACTCTCCCTAGGGAAAACGCACGTCCCTCTATCTCAACTTCGTTCTGGATACTGTAACAGGTTAAACTCTTTCCTATCCAGAATCAACCCTGACATACAAATGTATGTCCTGCTTACAATGTGTCCCCACATGACACCAACTATCTCTTCAATTGCAATGTGGAACCAACACTTCAAACACCCCTCTCACTATGGTTCACCCCTGTTGAAACTGCAGGTTTGCTTAAAACCCCGTTAGAGGATATTGATGACAATTTGTGATCGGTCGCGCCTATTGCTACAACAACAACAACAGAATGGAGGATCAGTGGGACGAAATCTCTAAAGCACTTCGTACCGCCGCTGAGGAAAAAATTGGTTACAGGCGACCACCGTACGATGAAGAATACAGCATTGCAGCCGAAAGAAAAGATGCTATCTAGAGAGCTACATTAAAACGAGCGCAACAAGAAGAGTTTGTGAACGCTACTGCGAGTTGAAAAGGAAACCGCGACTCCTTTGCAGGAAGAAAAAAGCGGAGGCAGAAAGGCGTGAATGCGAGCAGGTTGATCTCCTATCTACCAAGAATAACGCCCGCAAAATTCGGCTTCAGATGGAAGGTTTGATGGTGAATGAGGACAAAACGAAGTATCTGCTGTCATAGAGCAGAGTGTCAGCGCATTTGCGCTTTGGCAACTACGCCACTTTTGGCAGCCATGATTTCGCAACAGTAAAAGACCTCGTTTATTTTGGAACGAGAATCAACACAAAGCACAACATCAGCTCTGAAATCCAGCGAAGCAACACTTGCCAATAAATGCTACTTTGGACTAGGTATGCAAACGAAAGTCATGCTCTACAAGTCACTTTTCTTACCTGTCCTGCTATATGGTGGAGAAGGATGGACCATTACAACATAATATGGAGCGGCTCTGAGAATGTTCGAGAGAAAAGATCTTCGAAAGATTACGGACCCTTACGCGTTAGCGACGACGAGTATCGATTTGATGATGAGCTTGTAGAGCTTTACGCAGACATCAACCTAGTCTAGCGAATTTAAACACAGCGGCTACGGTGGCTATGTCGTTTTATAATGCTCCGGATAGGAAAGTATTTTTATAGAACCCGCATATAGCAGCAGAGGAAGAGGGCGGCTCCCCAGCGGGTTAGGGGGTCAGAATATACCCGCGGTAGGTATGCCTGCCGTAAGAGGCGACTAAAATACCAGATTCAAGGGGTTGTGTAGCGCAACCGTTTCAGGTTGCCAGCGCAATATATAGCTTCTCCAAACCCCATTGTCAACCTCACCTATCCGCGGCGAATCCAGTTTCACTAACAGACGAGGCTCTGGTGACCCCAAGCTCCTCATGGAACTGGGGGGTGGGGAGGGAGGAGATGGCCTGAAGGTTTAATGTGGCCACATAAATCGTTCCCGAGATGGTCGGGCTAGCACCTTAATGGTGCTGTGGTACCGGAGCGTACCGGATCTGTATCCGGCAATGGACCATCACATCGATAACACTTCCCAAAGCTTTCGGGGAGCAACCTTATCGCTACAACAACAACAACAGGGCGGCTTCGCTCCTTTGGTGTGACCAATTGGTGCCAGTAGATTCGAAGATTCTGGGTTCTCGCCCCGGACAAAGCAACATCAAAATTTTAGAAACAAGGTTTTTCTCTTAGAAGACAATTTTTCTAAGCGGTGTCACCCGTCGGCAGTGTTTGGCAAACACTCCGAGTGTATTTCTAACATGAAACTCTCAGTGAAAACTCATCTGCCTTGCAGATGCCGTTCGGAGTAGGTCCCGTTCCGCCAATTTTAGGAAAAACTAAAAGGAGCACGACACAATTTGGAAGAGAAGCTCGGCCTAAATCTCTACATTTATATATTTTATTTTAGGTAAGTAAGTAAAATCTTACTTCTTGTTGTTGTTGTTGTAGCAATGCTCGCCCCACCTAATAGCCGCGACCGATCACAAATTGTCATCAATATCCTCTAACGGGAGTCCAAGGAAACTTGCCATTTCAACAGGGGTGGACCATAAGGAAAGGGGTGTTAGAGGCGTTGGTTCCACATTACAATTGAAGAGATGGTTGGTGTCATGTGGGGACACATTGCAAGCGGGGCATACATTTTGTATGTCGGGGTTGATTCTGGATAGGTAAGAGTTTAACCTGTTACAGTATCCAGAACGAAGTTGAGCAAGAGTGACATGCGTTTCCCTGGGAGTATGCGTTCCTCTTCCGCAAGTTTTGGATAATTTTCGTTTACGTACTGGATTCACCGGCAATTCCCGGCATAAAGGTCCGACGCCTGTTTATGGAGTTCACCAAGGACCTGCTTGTGTTTTTTCACTTCATACGCTGGGTCTCAGGTGCCGTATTTCCTCAAATGCTTACGGAGATGACTCCTTAAGCGGAAGATTTAGTCGGTGATAATGCCAGGTTTCGCGAGGCAAAAAACTGGAGAGATCAGGGAGTAGTCCGTTTATTTTATTGCATAGCGCATCGATCTTGGGCCTGGGCCTGTGGCCATTATTGTGCAGTCATCGGCATAGGAAACGATTGTGACTCCTTCCGTGGTGAAGGTAGCTTAGATATGTAGAAATTAAACAAAGATGGGATAGGACACCACCCTGTGGCACCCCTTGTTTAATTCTCCTTGGTTTTGATGTTTCGTTTCTAAATTGCACCGATGCCTGCCGACCACCCAGATAATTTGCGGTCCACTTTTAAGACATGGGGGAAGGGTAGAACCTTCCAGGTCCTGCAGTAACGAGCCATGGTTGACCGTATCAAAG
Source organism: Eurosta solidaginis (assembly GCA_029619165.1). NCBI lineage: Eukaryota > Metazoa > Arthropoda > Insecta > Diptera > Tephritidae > Eurosta > Eurosta solidaginis. The sequence goes on from JARSSU010026263.1 coordinate 43,163, forward strand.
CTTTTGATAGGTCTAGCGCTACGAGTACTGTTCTATGGTGGGGGTATTGATTTAAACCGCAATTTATCTGGGTGCTAATGGGCATTTAGCGCGGTGTGGTGTAGTGCTATGGAGTTTTCTGAACCATGCTGATGTAGGGGCTAGTCTGCAAATTTGCTTGGAAATAAGGGAGCAAAATGGCTTCAACGTCTTTGCCACTGGCGATAGGAGAGATATCGGACGATACGACTCACCTATGTTAGCTGGTTTCCCAGGCTTTAGTAGCGGACCACCTTGACCATTTTCATTTCTCAGGTATGACAAAGGTGGAAAAAAGACAGATTGAAGACATGCGCTAAATATTTGAAACCCTCTTTCCCCTAGGCTTTTAAGCATCGGCATGGCTATGCCGTCTGGGCCGACTGCTTTGGATGGTTTAGCATGACCAATGGCGTCCTCAACCTCTTTAGCGTGTGATGGTGATTGGTGACGCGCTGATTTGTGGTTATGTGCGTGTCTATTGGCTCTCAGTCTATCTTTGTCGACAGTAGTATGCATTATATATGTCGGCAGAAGCGCTGCGCATTTTTCGCGTCCGACAGCACTTTGTCGCCAACGGCGATTCGAAACTTTGTGTCTTTGTGCTTAGTCGGATTCGATAGACTTTACGGTGGACCAAAGTTTACCCACACGGTAGAGAGATTTCACCTCTTAGGTGCTCCTCCCATTCGCCCGCTTGTGTTCATCCACATCATCTGATGCGTTGTGTTTATATCCCTTATTTGGGGTCGCCTGGATCAAGCTGTCTTATAGGGTCACGTTCTCTCGCTAAGTTTGCGGCCTCCGCGAAGTGGCCGTATTTCGGGAATTCTCCGGACAGGAATGAAATGTGCCGAGGCGGATTAATGACCTTACGGAAGCACGCTCCC
>JARSSU010026264.1:0-19035 GCA_029619165.1 Eurosta solidaginis
GCCGCAATTCTCGCATTTCCTGCCTAGACCTATTTAGTAGATCATCGGTTCTTTTCTGGTTGTACTCTGGCCAGATTAGTTTGGTGGTTCTACAGGTGTCCGTAGAGTACCAATCACGGACTGCTATTTTCCTAAGATAGGTGAGAATGTCTCTTTTAATTGATGTGAATGGCCGATGCACCGCGACTGCTTCTGTGATGTCTAACGATGCTCCCGCCTTTGCTATTTCATCCGCTTTTTCGTTGCCGTCAATGTTCCTGTGGCCGGGTACCCAGCTGAGTGTGATAGCTGCCTGGTTAGCTGCTTCACGTAGCACCCTCTTACAGTTGTCGACGGCTTTTGAGAATTTTTACGGTGATTCTAACGCTTTTACCGCCGCTTGAATGTCGGAGTATATGACTACCTCACCGTCTATCCGGTTCTGAGCAGGAAGATGCAGGCCCTCTCTATTCCTTGCAGCTCTGCTTGGAAGATGCTGGCTGTGTTTGGAAGGCGGATGGGATTGCGATAGTTATTTGTTAGTTGGTTGGAGAAGACACCTGTGCCGACGCCGCAGTCCATTTTGGATCCGTCAGTTTAGAGTGAGGTGACCCCCTCCCTGCCAACTTTGTCGGCCGACCAATCCGTTCTAGAGGGTATCTGCACCTTGTAATTTCTGTCGAAGATCAGTGTTTTTGAGAGGTAATCTGTTGTCGAATCCACATCGGCGAGCCTTGTTAGGATGTCACTGTGGCCATATCGTTTTTCTGTCCAGCATCCAGACTGCCCTTAGCCTGATGGCTGTGCTGATCGCTGTATATCTAGTGTGAAGGGCCAGTGGCAGCAGGTTAAGTATAACATTTACTGCGTCCGTCGGGCACGATCTAAGTGAACCTGTTACCCCTTCGCATGCTGCCCTTTGTATTTGTCTAGTATTTTAGTGTTGTATTGCTTGTTCAGGGCAGGCCACCATGCTATGGCTCCGTACGTCAGGATAGGCCTTATGACCCCCGTATAGAGCCACATTATGTGTTTTGGCTTTAGCCCCCAATTTCTGCTGACTATTCTCTTGCACGAGTAGTATGCGATATACGCCTTCTCTACCCTTTTTCGATATTGGTTTTCCAATTTAACTTGTTGTCTATTACGACGCCTAGGTACTTAACTCTAGTTGAGAGCGAGAGTTCCGTACCATCTAGTGAGGGCAGTCGAAATGTTGGTATTTTCGTTCTGTTACTGAACAGAACAGTATCAGTTCGGTTTTGCTAGGGTTGATGTTGAGGCCGCACGATGCCTCACAGGTATGTAGCCTGCTTAGCGCACCCTGAAGGATGTCGCTTAGCGTGGAGGGAAAAGCCCCGAGACTGCAATGACCACGTCGTCTGCGTATGCTTCTGCCTTAACACCATTCCTGTCGAGTTCGAGTAGTATCTCGTTCAGTGCAATGACCCAGATTAGTGGCGAGAGGACCCCGCCCTGCGGTGTACCTCTGCCAACTTTGCGGGTCATTGTCACTGAGCCCATATCCGCTTGTATGGTTCTGTTTTCCAGTATTGACTGAGTCCATCCATAAATGTGGTTGTCAACTCCGGCCCTTTGCAGGGCTTTCACAATTGTGCCGGTTTCGATGTTGTTGAAGGCGCCTTCTATATCTAGGAAAGCTACTAGTGTGAATTGTATGTAGTGTAGTGATCTTTCCACAAAGCCCGTTAGCTCATGGAGGGCGGTCTCCGTAGATCTTCCCTTCATGTAGGCGTGCTGTGCCTTTGACAGGTATGGTCCTGTTATTATTGATGTAATATATATATCCAGAAACCTCTCAAGGACCTCGAGCATGAAGGATGTGAGGCTTATTGGTCTGTAGTCTTTGGAATTTTCGTGTGTGCGTCTGCCCGCTTTTGACAGAAAGATTACTTTTGTTTTTCTCCAGCTTTGTGGGATATAGGTCAGGGCGATACTCGCTCTGTATACCACTTCCAGCCAGATAATCATTGGATCACCTAGCTTTTGTAGCATTACGGGGATAATGCCATCAAGACCGATCGATTTGAATGGAGAGAAGCCATTTATGGCAAACCTGATCTTTTCGCTGTCTATTATCCTGTCCAGTAAGCCTTCTGAGGGCTGAGAGTCCCTGCAGAGAGATTCTTTTACTGGTGCTAGATCGCATCCAGGGAAGTGTGTATTGATGAGTGTGCCCAGGGAGTCCTCTGCTGAGTTTGTCCATAGGACTGCCTCACTTCTTACGAGGCGATTGTTGTGGTGTTCTTTGGACAAAATTTTACTCAGTCTGGAGGACTTACGAGGATTGCCAGGACACAGCCTTCGCTACCCTTATAGCTTTTTTGTATGCTTTGAGCGCCTGCCTATATGGCTGCCACTCCTTGGTTATGAGGCACTCATTAAATGCCTTCCGTACTGTCGTTCTAAGTTTCCTAAGGTCCCGCTCCACCAGGGTGAGGACTTCTTTTTACGAATACTAAATGGGGTGCACTTGTTGTAAGAGGTAGTTAACGCGAGCTCTACCTTGCCGACTAGCTCATCGAGCTTTTGCGGGCAGTTTATGTTAGGTTCGCTTATTTCTAAAGCTGGCGTAGATAGCCTTACAAATTTATCCCACTTTGTTCTTCTTGGGTTTCTGTAGCGCTGAGTCTGGCCAGATCCAAATTTGATGTCGAAGAAGATCCAGCGGTGGTCCGAGAGGGAGGCTTTGTCTGACACTCTCCATGTTTTCCACTAGCGCCGGATCCTCGTCGGTTATTAAAGTTAGATCTAGGACTTCCTCCCAGCCCTGAAACCTGTCTGAACCAGGGAATGTATAAGTGGGCTTGTGGCCGCTGTTGCAAATACTGAGGTTAGAATTAAGAATAAAGTGTAGAAGGGACTCACCTCTCTCGTTGGTTGAGGAGCTGCCCCATATCGTGTTTCTTGCATTGGCGTCGCAGCCTATAATTATGCTGCACCCGTCGCTTTTATTTATAAAGTGTGCCAGCTCTGGAGGTGGAGCCATCCTCTCATGGGCCATGTAGGCCTAGACCACGTAGATGGCCTGGTTGGACACGCCCTCTAGCTTTACCACTGTTAGGTCTGCTGTGCTGTAACTTGAACTTAAGAAAGCATTTATACCTTTTTTGATTAAAATGACTGCTCTTGGCTTACCTGCATCCGTTTTGAAGAACAGATTGTGTGTGCTGATGTTTAGCCCCCTGATTTCCTTATTGTGGACCCAGGGCTCTTGGATTAAGGTGGTGTGGATATCCTCCTCACCGAGAAGGATTTTAAGGTTATCTGTAGCGCTTTTAGAGTGCTGCAGATTAATCTGCATACAGTTAGACTTCTGTTGTGAACCCGTCCCTGATATTACACCCTGCAGCAGATTACCTGCCCCTTCAACTTCATCAGGCTCGTTTTCAGCATGGATTATGTCGCCGCGGAGTACCTTTACCTTGGCCATGTGAAAAGCAAAGGCAATTTTGTAGTCTGCCTTGGCCAGAGCCTCTAGGGACTCCTCCCAAATGGCCACCAGGATTGGTTTGCTGGTTTTCGACGGCGTTTTTCTTTTATTAGCTGCCATTCTGCAATGGCCGGAATGTTGCTGTTATAAAGCTTGATACAATCCAGCAGCTCCTCTCCCGATTCCTCCAGGGGAGAAGCCAAATGCGCGCACGAGGTCTCTTCGGAACCTCTGAGGCAGGTATTAGCCTCCGCTAATTTGTGCTACACAACTTGTCAGAAATTCCAACGAGACCTGGTCCGCACACCTGATTATCCTGTATCCTCTCAGGTTCTCGGAGGAGTCAAAGACTGGGAGAGGTCCAGTCGGGTTGTCGCGCACGTGCCGTATGGCAAGTTTCGACAGCCCGACCTCGATCTCCACCCAGTTCTGCTGAATTGTTGCTGGCGATCGACTGTCTGCATCCACTATGGCCATTGCAGGTGGTCTCTGGCGACTTCACTGAAGTGTCTCCCGGATGTCTGTTCTGTGTCCGCCCGTTTGGGCTTTTTTGAAACAGCCTCACTGCTATTTTCATGGCCGGATCTGTTTCTCTTTTGAGAAACGTCCCACGCCGAGCTTGGTTGTCTGGGTTGTTGAGGAGTCGGATGCCTCCTTTGGAAGGGTTCGTACTCCTCCACAACCGATGTGAGAGATGCGACGTCAACAGAACCGCTTGCGATCTCGCCACTTTGTATTCACCGTATAGTATACAGCGCACGCTGGTACCTGTTACGCCTAATCTGTTCTTGACTTTTTTTCCTCTTCTTTCCTTTGGATGCCTGTGTACTGTAGTTGGTACCACCAGCCTCTTTAGGGTTGGAAGTTGGTCCCTGGGTACTGTGGTTGGTACCCATCTGGACCTTTTTTAATATTGTTGTTGGTACTGATTGAGCCTTTGGTGTACTGTGGATGGTACTACCGCCAGCGCTGGTAATCGTCTCCTGTCTGGAGGCGAGAAGCGTATCCTCTTCAGACTCCGTCGCATGTGGCAACGGGGCCCTGTGCGAAATAATATCCGTAGTCGTTGTCCTTATCGTCGTCGCCGTCTTCTGGAAGGGATAAAGGTGGGATTTGAGTAAGGGCAGTACCCACCGAGCCATCCACAATTACTAATCCAGCATTTTATTTATACTATTTGGAACATTGTTAATCTGTAAAAGAGATGATTCTAACAGGCGATTGAGAAACTCAAGTTGAGCAGTGTGAGTTAAAAAGTTTGAATCACTATATTAACCCAACTAACTGTTGGCAAGTTAGAATAACCAACAACAACAAGTCGATCGTTATCTCCTAACTGCGAATGGAAATCACAGATGGCCGAGCTATGACTAGCATAAACATCCATGTCCGAACGAGGTGGTATGTACGAACAGCAAACAATTGTGTCCTCTTTATTAGTGCGAGGTCATTAAGTTTGTATATGTGCTCTTGCTTTCGTTTTTTTACCGTAGTTTTCCCTTATATTTTTCGCCTGCTGCTTCAATTTGACGCTTAGCATCGTTATGCATCCTCTGTCGGCCTTCATCAAATGTAGCCATGAACTCGTTATGTAGCGCTTCATCTATATCGGCACTAAATTTACTTCTCATCTTAGTGCCGAACAACAACTCAAATGGTGTTCGTTTTGTACTGGCACTTACGTGAGAGTTTATTGCTTTCTGTACACTGCCAAAAATTTTGTACCATCTAGGAGGATCACCAGCTGATAACTCTGAAATAATAGATCGACCGATTGAGGCGTTCAATTTGGCCGTTGCCTCGTGCTATGCCTGTCGTTATAGTAAATCCGCAAAAACATGGGACATGAATACCATACCTTTATCACTAATGATACGACTTCGTTGGGAATAACCAGAAAATATAACCAATAACCAAAAAAATAACCTAAAAAGCTGTCGACCATGGATAATATATGCTTGTACTGCTTCGTTGTGCTATCTGCGGGTCCCAAATGGTCCACCAGCAGAGTTATGAGTGGGTAGTCCCCTTTTAAATACAGCATACATAAGTAGCCCCCTTTTTTACCAAACTTCTTGTTGTATATAATACGATATATATGTATATATATGTTTACTAGGCGCGTTACTTTATTCACCAAGTGCGGTATATAGTAGAACTGTTGAATATTGTGCATCGTTTTCTGTGCTGCGTAGTGACTAACCTCGTGGACATTTCGTATTACTTCGACTTTCATTTCCTTCGGGACTACTAACAGTTCATTTCCATCTACTGCTTTGTAAATTATGTCTCCCTTTGATTTAAAATGATCATACTTACCTTTATTAAGCAACTCTCGGATGGCTTTTATGTATTCATCTTGTTGCTGTGCTTTCTGTAACCGGGCTGTTTGATGTGGTCATTGCTATGATGATGATGGTGGTGCTTTGATGATGATGGTGATCCCTGAGTGTAGTCCTTAACTGGATGATAAATGTGGCGCAATTATATATCGCTGCCACACAGGGAAAATTAAGTAGCAATAATAATTTGAACCGAGTACTTTCGATATAAAGGGAAACAAATTTTCAAGAAAGCTATTTCCGTTTTAATCGGAAGAATTTATTATTTTTTCTTTTAAGGTAAAATTCACAAATTTGCTGAAACGCCGAGTGGATAAAATCGAATAATAATAATATGACGAGAAATGTCAACTAAAAACATATGTTGGGGTTGCCAGAGAGGTGAAATATAAATGTTATACAACACACATTGATGAGTGTTTAATATTAATTTACATGAGTGTTATGTAGAATGGTTATACTTGTTTTAAGTAATTCATGAGTAATTCAATAAGTTTTAGACTAAATAGAGAATATGTAATAATACATATTGAAGCATATAAATAATTCAATCTTTTTGTAAATTCAAGATTCGTGAGGCTAATTTGTGTACAATAAAAAAGTTGGTTTTTGGCGAATACGACAGTCGCTCAAACATCGTCCCCGCCCTAGGCGCGTTCATCGGCTAGAGCCTCTTGCAGCTCTTGAATAGTTCGCAGCGTATCCCTTACAAGGAGGTCTGACACCTTTCCTCTGAAGGTGACAGTCTTCAGCCCTTGAGCAGTGCACCGAACATATACGCTGGCGATGGTGCGTTAGTAGTTGGAGGAAGCCGAGAGGTGGCTGGGCGAGAACGGGGTCGCACGTTAGGGGCAGAGGGTACCTGAGGTGTTACTGCTTGGTGACGAGGCCGGGGTGCCTGGGTATGACGTAGGATGCTCGGAGTTGCATCCCGTCAATGCAGCAGGGAGTGATGTCTTAAGCCGCAAGTTCGGCAGCGATCATGTGAGCTGCATTCATATGTTGCGTGCGATAGCGCCAAAAATCAACCTATGCGCCCTCGCGAGAATCCATCGTTGTGGCGGCTTCATCCTTTTGAATATACTGCAATTTCGTGGGGCGGGGTTGCGTGTACATACGCGGCATCGTTTATGGTCGGTTTGCAGCGGCGGGATGAGCGCGAACACTGCTGACCGCAAAGAATTTCGGGATGCCGGTTGCTGAGCGCGATCCATGACAATCTGAAATGACAGTTTTACAGATATTTTAGGCGAGAAAACTGCTAAATTGAGAGGGTTTCAGATTGCTTGAGTCTACGAAGTGTCATACTGCTGTGACGGGAATGCGATAGGAGTGGAAGAGGTGGTTCAGTGGTAGCTTGGTGGGCTTTCCGTGCGTGCCCTATCTAGATTTCGCTTTGAGGGAGAAAACATAACTTTGCAATTGGGCGTTTGTGGGTGCCGGTTTGGGTGCGAACGTCGACAACGCGTATATGACCGTCTGGCCCTGGGTACAATTTTTCAATGCGCCCTAGACGCCACTCTATCGGGGGGAGTGAGTCGTCGTGAATGCAAAGGCATTCACCGGCTTTGGGCTCAGTTTGTGGATTTTTCCATTTTTCCCTTTCTGCAGATCTTTTATGTAATCTTCTTTCCATCGTTTGCTGAATTGGTGAAGGATGCTTTTTACCTTTTCCCAACGGTTCATAAGGGACAAATCCGCATGATCCACTTCCGGGATGGCGACGAGAGGACAGCCTTTGAGGAAGTGGCCAAGGGTGGGGGCAGTGAAGTCGGAGGGGTCTTGAGATAGAGGCGAAATCAGGCGAGAGTTTAAGACCGCTTCTATTCTCACTAAGAGAGTAGTGAATTCCTCAAATGTGAATGTATGAGTTTCTGTAGTCCTTTTAAAATGGAATTTGAAACTTTTTACTGCGGCCTCCCATAGACCACCCATATGGGGAGCACCGGGGGGAATATACTGCCAATTAGTACCTAGAGGGGAGAATTTCTGGATGACTTCTTGGGAGGCAGTTTGCAGAAAGTCGACAAATTCCTTTTCGGTTGCCCTTTTGGCCCCTATAAAAGTTTTGCGATTATCGCTCATCATTTTCGCTGGGTATCCGCGACGGCCACCGTGGTGTGATGGGAGGGTGCTCCGTCTACCACACCGCATGCCCTGGGTTCACATCCCGTCCAAAGCAACATCAAAATTTTAGAAATAAGGTTTTTCAATTAGAAGAAAATTTTCTAAGCGGGGGCGCCCCTCGGTAGTGTTTGGCAAGCGCTCCGGGTGTATTTCTGCCATGAAAAGCTCTCAGTGAAAACTCATCAGCCTTGCAGATGCCGTTCGGAGTCGGCATAAAACATGTAGGTCTCGTCCGGCCAATTTTTAGGGAAAATTAAGAGGAGCACGACGCAAATTGAAAGAGAAGCTCTGCCGTAGATCTCTTCGGAGGTTATCGCGCCTTACATTTATTTTTTTTATCCGCGACGTCCGACGAATCGAGCGAACGCTGCGAGAAAAGCGTTAGTTGTTAGATCGAAGCACAACTCAAGGTGGACAGCTTTTGTAGAGAAACAGGAAAAAACGGCCAACAAACCTCTTAGTAGGGTGTGAGACCTTAGCATAGAGGCTTTTACGTGAAAAGGCCCCGCAAAGTCAACACCGGTGATGGTAAAAGGCGGAGCACAAGTGCACCGTTCCGGAGGCAACGCTGCCATGATTTGCGAGTGCATCTGCTACTTATGGAGAGTAAAGGTCTTACATTGGAGTGTGCATTTCTTTATAAGGGGTTTGAGCCGAGGTATATACATTTCCTGTCTTAGGCATTGTTGCAAGAGACGTGCCTCGGCGTGGAGGAATAGCTCATGCAGGAACTTAATATAGAGAGACGCGAATCGCGATTTTTCCGGGATGACGAAAGGGTGTCGTTTACTAAACGTCATGGTCTAATGGGCTAATCTCCCATTTACCCGAAGCAGGCAATCTTTGTCGAGATATGGACAAAGGGCTAATAGGGGCTTCGTTTGTCTATCACCTTGGAGTTTTCTAAACATGCTTTTTCACGGGGGAAGGAGAGGAGAATCGGTCGAGAAAATCCGGTTCATCTTACGTGGCTAGTAGAGATTGGACCCGGCGTACTTCCGGTGGGTTGGTGTTTTGTAAAATGGGTTTTGGCCAGGCTTCCGGGGGCAAAGTCAGCCACTCAGTGGTATTCAACCTTAACGGAGAACTAGCCAAGTCGATGGATTTACATCCTCGAGTGCCCATGTCCGCTGGGCGTGCCGACATGTTTCCATGACGCATATCCGACGAGATCCATTATTTCAGCGGTGCGGTTAGAGACAATGGTCTTCCGAGTATGGGGGGGTTTTTCCAGCCATGCTATAACTATTTCCGAGTCAGACCACAGTGTTACTTTTATATCGAGAGGTTGAGGTTGACTGGACGACAGCGACGAGACGGCCAAATGAAGAGCCGCGCATAGTTCTAGCCTGGTAGGCTGGAAGTGCGAAGGGGTGCAACTTTACCCTTGGAAACCAAGAGAAACCAAGGTACTGGTATCGTGATTGGTCCGAACATATATATTGGCGCAGTATGCCTTCTCCGATGCGTCACAGAAACCATACTACTACTGCTGGTTGGGGTTATAGTTGACCCATCGGGCGATATTAATGTTCGAAATACCGTACAAATTTTTCGTGAATTGAGACCACTTTATGAGGCGGAGGGGTTTAACTTCTTCATACCAGTCAGTTCCGTCTATCCACAACTCTTGGAGGAGAATCTTTGCCTGAATCATTATCGACGTAAGCAACCCTGGGAGGTCAAAAAGTCTAGCGACAGAGGAGAGGATCTGACGCTTTGTCCTAGCAGACGACAGGGGTATAGATTCGACTGTATACGAGAAGGTGTCAGTGAGGGCGTTCCATTGAATGCCGAGAGTTTTGTCGTTACTCGTTTTCTCGAACTCTAAGAGATTTGTGCCGAGCAGGTTGGCCGTTATTTTCCGTAATGGGAATCCTGCTGAACCGAGCGCTTAGATGACTTGAGAGAGAAACTGTTCAGCCGGGATAATATCATGGCTACCAGAGAGAATGTCATCTATATACGTTTCTTTGGTCAAGACAGGGAGGCTTTGGGGAAATTTTCTTCGACATCTTTGGCCAGTTGGTGAAGGGTACGTATGTCGAGGTAGGGGGCACAGTTCACACCAAATGTGACTGTTTTCATACGATAATCTTTTATGAGGTTGCTCGATGAGCGAAAGACGATCCCCTGCTAGTCTCTGTCGTCTTCATGCAGTATGATTTGACAATACATTTTTTCGACGTCTCCGTTAAAAGCAAACTGGTATGTCCTCCATTTGAGAATAAGGAGCATTAGATCGGATGGAGGGTAGCCCGGTGTAGAGAACATCAATAAGGGAGTACCCTGATGCTGATTTCTTCGAGGCGTTAAATACGACCCTTACCTTCGTGGTTTTTTCTCGGGCTTATAACCGCATGATGGGGAGATAAAGGAGGCGCATTTCCCTTCGTTGAAATTTTCATGGAAACCCGTTTCTTCCATATGAGCGAGGGTGATGTATTCTTCTAATATATTATCATATAGTTCCTTGAGATTTCCTTTTCTGGGGAGAGTTTTTCCATCCCTAAGAATTGGCTGAGGGCCAGAGAAGCGCGAATGGATAAGGAGATCGCGTCAGGGAAGCTAGGCTTAAAGGGGAGCCTGACCACATAACGTCCATTATTTTCCAATCGTCCAATTTTCACAAAACCCATCTTCAGAAGTTTTGTCATTGAAGCTGGGTAGTTCTTCCAATTTCAAAAACTTCTTAGTAGAGAGCCTAGCTCATTATTTGTTGCCTCTGGTACTTCGATTGAGTAGGAGGTTAATACCACGGGTGCTTGCCGCTGATGATCCATCCAAAATATCGTGTTTTGGGTTATCAGGTGGGGTGAGAGCGTTTCAACGCCTTCCTTAATTATGTGGGGTATTATGTCACTACCTAGAATAAGGTCTATTTGTCACGGAGAGTGACAATTCGAATCCGCGAGGTTAAGGTGCGCCTATTTCGCTCGGAGTTCGTTGGTCAGTTGGAATTTTGGGAGCATTTTCGTCAGCCGAGGTAATACTATCGCTTCCGCATTGATTTTTGTTTGCATATCGGCGAAACAAGGGGCAGGGACACAGTTTATTTGAGGTTTGCATACTTTCCCTCCCATGCCAGAGATTTCACACTGGATGGTTTATAAGGAGTCTGATCCTGTCTTGGGTTCTTGTGTAAATGAAGGTTCTTTCAGATCCCTGATCTACGAGAGCTCTAAGTTTTAAAATCTCCCCTCTATGTTCTACACGGGACGATAGGACGTGGGCAAAATTATTTTACAATCGGTTCTGCACAGAACGATTGTACCTGGCTTTTCTGAGAGCAGGAAGGTCCTTCATCCGTAAGATCGGCTTGGTCCGGGATTTTATCGGATGAGTTAATGGGGTTTGTCGTAGTGGCTTGGAGGTTGTCCTTTCCGCTCGGGAGAGTTGTCTCTTCGTGAAGCACTGAGTTGTGTCGATCTCGACATTGATTGCAGGTTTGAGTGCTAGGACAAACTTTCAACATTGTGTGACTGGGAGAGGTAATTGAAACACATATGGTTTTCTTGTGATTTTCGGTCACTTTATTTATAACATTTACTAATTCTACTTAGGCTCTTTTGACCATTAGCGTTGATGCAAAATAAAAACAAACTTATTTCACCATTCCAACCCGACGTTTCGCTAGTCTCTCTAGCTTTTTCAGGGCGATCTGTGTATTTTAATAACAAAAAGCAATACATTAATTAAAAACAGAAAAAGGCATAAGTGCGTAACATTTCAATATTAGTAATCACAGTATTACATACAAACAAATATCACAAAACAAGAGGCAAAAAACACTTTGAATAATATAACACGATTTATATATAGAAAACTCAAATAATTGCACTATTTAAACAAATTTGTTAGAACTAAAAATATTTCGGTACCATTCCATAGTGGTATCATTGTCATACTAAACGAATTAATGTTAGAGACAGAGGGTGTAGGCAGCAGCAACGTCATCTGTATCTTCCTTTTTGTTTATTGTTTTGTCTCTTCTTTGCAATATTCGCAGGCTTCTAATGTGTAACCTGGCTTTTCCTTGTTTATTTTTGTCTATGATTCTTGTGTTTTGTAGATCAGCTGCATGCCCAGTTTGCGTTTGTGTGTTGACATAATGCTGTGCTTTGTTTTTTCTTTCGTATATCTGCTTCATGTTCTGCGAGCCGAACTCCTAGTGGCCGTTTGTTGTTCCTATGTATATTTCCTTGCATTCTTCATTTTAATTGCCTTCACATGTTATTTCATATATAAAGTTGTTTTGTTGGAGCTTCTCAATAGGGCCTTTTGTTTTCGTGAATATCGTCGATAATATTGATTGGATTTGTAGGCAAATACATTTTGTGTTTGTTGTTGGTTAGCGTTTTGCTGAAACTCTCCGTAAGTTTAGGTATGTATGTTACGCTAAAGTATTGTTTCGTTCTTTTTCTCTTTGTATTGTTGTTTTATTTTGTTCGTTTTTATTTCCATTATTTTGTGATCAACTAGACTTTTATTAGGTGGCCGTATATTATTATTTTTTAAGGATTTCGGTAATTTTCCTTAAGTTTTTATCCCAAAATTGTTCGTCGCTTGTTGTATAATATTGCTTATAAGATTTTTGCCGTGTTTATTTATATTTAGTGGTTGTGAAGAGAAAAAGTTTATTAGACGTCCAGAAGATAGGGGTTTGCATACCATCAAAAACGAGATTTTCCATATTGTAAGGCGCGATAACCTACGAAGAGATCTGAAGGCCGAGCTTCTCTTCCAATTTGCGTCGTGCTCCTCTTGATTTTCCCTACAAATTGCCGGACGGGACCTACATGTTTTATGCCGACTCCGAACGGCACTGCAAGGCAGATGAGTTTTCACTGAGAGCTTTTCATGGCAGAAATACAATCGGAGCGCTTGCCAGACACTCCGAGGGGCGACCCCGCTTAGAAAAATTTTCTTCTAATTGAAAAATCTATTTCTAAAATTTTGATGTTGCTTTGCCCGGGAGTTGAACCCAGGGCATACGGTGTGATAGCGGAGCACGCTACCATCACACCACGGTGGCCGCCAAGTAGGTCGTCATAATTATATGAGCTATTGTCGGGGAGAGAGGGTTACCCATTGGCATGCCAAAACGTTTGTGCATAAATTGTGTCATTGTATTTAAAATAATTTGTTGTTTCAAACAAGCAGAATTTTAATATGTCATGGAATTTGATCTTTGGTATCTATGTTGTTGGATTTTTATTTGGTCCCATTTTTGCATTATTTATTCGGATGGCGAGATTTGGTGGGGATATTAGTGAAACAGGGACACGGACATCAAATGACACTAGCACTTCTTCATCATCATCACAATAATATTTTGGAGACTTTCCTTTAATTTAAACACATTCTAGACATTATACTCTTCGGACGTTACATTTTTAATTCTATCTCCTATATATTTTGCTAAATGGTAACAGGGAACATTTACGGACGATAAGATAGGACGTAAGGGTGTGTTGGGTTTATCGATTTTGGGCAATCCTAAAGTCTGGGCGCAAACGCTGCTGAACACGATAATTTGTGTTTTTCTTAAGGTTAATGTGTTTCTGTTTGTAAAGATCATCTACTATTTTATTGTTTTTATTTTGTAGCGTGTGAGTTGGGTCAGCCCTGCTTTTTTGTATGTGTTTTTGTCGTCTAATAGAGTGTTTCATTTTTATTTATATACTCGCTCTTGTACATTACCACTGTTTTATTCCCCTTGTCTGCGTCCGTTATCACTATATTGTGTTTGTGTAAGTTTAAAAAGGCTTTACTTTTGTTGTAAGCTGCTGTAATAAATTTTTCCGCTGAGTTGTTTTTTATATTTCTTTTGAGTTGGAGAATCCGTTACTCAATCTGTTTCTCGCCATTTCCTTTTCGCTCTCATCGTCTAATGCTTGAGTAGCTTGTTCCATTAACGTCCGAAGAGTATAATGTCAAGAATGTGTTTAAAATTAAGGAAGACTCCAAAATATTATTGTAGATGATGAAGAAGTGCTAGTGTCATTTAAGGTCGTGTCCCTGTTCACTAATATCCCCACCAATCTCGCCATCCGAATAATAATGCAAAAATGGGACCAAATAAAATCCACAACATATATACCAAAGATCAAATTCCTGACATATTAAAATTCTGCTTGTTAAACCACAATTATTTTAAATACAATGACACAATTTATGCACAAACGTTGGCATGCCAATGGGTAACCCTCTCTCCCGACAATAGCTGATATAATTATGGACGACTACTTGACAACACACTTAAGGGACTTAAGGAAAAACTTGACATTAATATAAATTTCTAGTCAAATATGTTGACGATATCTTCGCGATAGTTAAAAGAAATGACGTGGAAAAGATCTTGGAAGCCCTAAACAATTATCATAACAAATTCAATTTATATATGAAATGGAAAAAAGACTGCAGCATTCCCTTCCTCGACGTCAAAATACACAAATGTAATGGAAATCTCGTTTTTGATTGGTATGCAAACCTCTATCTTCTGGACGTCTAATAAACTTTTTCTCTTCACAACCCCTAAAATATAAAATAAACACGGCCGAAAAATCTTATAAGCAAAATTATAACAATAAGCGACGAACAATTTTGGGATAAAAACTTAAGGGAAAATTACCGAAATCCTTAAAAATAATAATTATCCGGGCACTCTATTAAAAAGTCTAGTTGATCACAAAATAATGGAAATAAAAAACGAACAAAATAAAACAACAATACAAAGAGAAAAAGAAACGAAACAATACTTTAGCGTAACATACATACCTAAACTTACGGAGAACTTCAGCAAAACGCTAACAAACAACAAACACAAAATTGCATTTGCCTACAAATCCAATCATACATTATCGACGATATTCACAAAACAAAAAGCCCTATTGAGAAGCTCCAACAAAACAACGTTATATATGAAATAACATGTGAAGGCAATGAAAATGAAGAATGCAAGAAAATATACATAGGAACAACAAAACGGCCACTAGGAGTTCGGCTCGCAGAACATGAAGCAGATATACGAAAGAAAAAACAAAGCACAGCATTATGTCAACACACAACGCAAACTGGGCATGCAGCTGATCTACAAAACACAAGAATCATAGACAAAATAAACAAGGAAAAGCCAGGTACACATTAGAAAGCCTGCGAATATTGCAAAGAAGAGACAAAACAATAAACAAAAAGGAAGATACAGATGACGTTGCTGCTGCCTACACCCTCTGTCTCTAACATTAATTCGTTTTAGTATGACAATGATACCACTATGGAATGGTACCGAAAATATTTTTAGTTCTAACAAATTTGTTTTAAATAGTCCAATTATGTGAGTTTTCTATATAAATCGTGTTATATTATTCAAAGTGTTTTTTGTCTCTTGTTTTGTGATATTTGTTTGTATGTAATACTGTGATTACTAATATTGAAATGTTACGCACTTATGCCTTTTCTGTTTTTATATTAATGTATTGCTTTTTGTTATTAAAATACAGAGATCGCCCTTGAAAAAGCTAGAGAGAGTAGCGAAACGTCGGGTTGGAATGGTGAAATAAGTTTGTTTTTATTTGCACCAAACGCTAATGGTCAAAAGAGCCTAAGTAAGCATTAGTACATATTGTTTTCTTTGACAAACTTCCTGCGGTTAGAGGTAGACAATTTCTTAAATTTGAAACAATTTATTAAGTGATGAGAGGAGGTTTTGCACTTTGGGCATTTGTACAGTGTTCTGTTGCGTGAGACTGAGTCTGAGCTGTCGATCTATTTTGGAACGAATGTGACTGTTGAGATTTAAATGGCGGCTCAGTTTAAGGAGAAGGGAATTTACTTTTACTTGGGCGCCATTGATCAACTCTTTCTACCACTTCGTATCGCGTTGTGAGGTACTGGTCCATTTGGGAAGTTCTCTTCTTGAGGTTAGAGATTGCTCCCACACGTGACTGTATTTTCTGGAGTTTAGAGGTAACCATGGGTCCCAGTTATCTGTGGATACTTGTTGCGTGACGAGAATTTGTAGGCAATTATTTACCGACGATTGCAGCTTTTATATATCTTCACTGTTTTCCGTACTGATAGTTTTTAAGTTCATCAGTGTCCGTATTTGATTATCTACCAGAACTCGTCTGTTCTCGTATCGGGACTTTAGGGCTTCCCACGCTAGGGCAAAGTTGTCATCAGTCAAGGGAAATTGGTTGAATATTTGAGCTGCCTTTCCTTGGGTTTGGTATCTGAGGTGATACAATTTTTGCGCTTGGGAGAGTTTGGGGTGGTTATGTAAACAGCTGTGAACATGTCACGAATTTAGGGCTATTTTTCATAACCACCATAAAATATTTCGGTATCGCAGGGAGGGAGTTTTTAGCGAATACCGGAGTTGTCAGATGGACCTGTTGTGCCGGTAGGGGTCGCGGGGGCATTTGCTAGTTTAAGCAACTGGAGCTGGTCCTCAGTAATATGTAAATGCCGGTTCCAGCTCAAATGGTGCAAGGAAAAATGGTGCAAGGAAAAGTATATACACACCGACACACATATATATACAGCAAAACAATTTTGTTGCCTACTTTTAGGCGCACGCGTTCATAAGCTAGAGGTTTTTGTTTCTCTTCTGGCCGTTGTATAAAAGAAAGCTTAGAGGTTTTAGCAGAGCTTTGCCCTTCAGGAGAGGATCGTTAAATGGGGTTGCCCTACATTTTTAAAGTGCCGCAAATTTTTAAATGTCTCCTCATATTTCTAATGAGTCTTAGACTTCACCCAAGCCGTTTTAAAGAGTCCCATAGATTTCTAATCGAGCGACTGCTCCCCATCCCCCCACCCCCTTTTTTCTCGTCTACAAAAGTAGCAGTTGGACACCTGTAGTACCGCCCAATCCCAACCCCCCAACCCCCAACCCCCATTTTTCTCGTCTACAAAAAGGAGTCGATGGGCACTTGTAGTACCGCCCCCCTTTTTTTTTGTCTGCAAAACGGGCCTGGCGGGCACACGATCAGGGCAGATTAAACATTTTGTTTAGCATTTTGTTTGATTGTAAGTTTCTGTGCACATGCTGATGCTGGTCCATATATATATATGCATGTGAGAATTTCATAAAGGTTATCTTAATATTATACTCATGATTTTCCATTATTGAACATTTTATTTGTCTTTTTCTTAGGGTATAAGTTTGTATGTACATACTTACACATATGCATATACATGAGAATTTCATGAAACGGTAAATAAATATGAAGGATGAACATTTTGTTTGTCTTTTTATTTGGTTATAAGTTGATATGTAAATAGTAAAATATATGTATGTACAAGAGAAAAATTCAAAACATGCTGATAAGAAACCTTCAACTGTTCAACATTGAAGCATATTTACATATATATATATAAGTAAATAAAACCACATGTCGTATTTCATTAGATTGTAAGTTTGTATGCTACATTTAGGCGCATACGCTCTGGCTGATCTATAGGAAAAAAAAATTTTTTGGCGGCCACCGTGGTGTGATGGTAGCGTGCTTCGCCTACCACACCGTAAGCCCTGGGTTCGCACCCCGGGCAAAGCAACATCAAAATTTTAGAAATAAGGTTTTAAATTAGAAGAAAATTTTTCTAGCGGGGTCGCCCCTCGGCAGTGTTTGGCAAGCGCTCCGGGTGTATTTCTGCCATGAAAAGCTCTCAGTGAAAACTCATCTGCCTTGCAGATGCCGTTCGGAGTCGGCATAAAACATGTAGGTCCCGTCCGGCCAATTTGTAGGGAAAATGAAGAGGAGCACGACGCAAATTGGAAGAGAAGCTCGGCCTTAGATCTCTTCGGAGGTTATCGCGCCTTAGGTTTATTTTTTTTTATTTAACCCAAAATTTTTAAAGGGTCCCAAACTCTTAAATGCCCCTTAGTACTTTACTGTAATATATTTAAGAATAAAAGAAACATTTATATTTATATTTCATATAATTTATTTTTATTAATAAAAATTTTAAACATAATTGCCCACATATTACTGTGTTGTATTTTTGTTTCTGATCATAATTGTAATGTATTGGTGGCTTCAGATAATTAATCAGTTCAATCGGTGGCTGCAAATTTCCAAAACTATCAAAATATTCTTTATAATTTTTGTTTTTATAGTATGCTACCCAATGAGTGCCAGGACCATCAGCATCGTCTAAATTAAGAATTCCACATTCTTGAGCATTCGGTTTATTCGGTAAGGAATTTCGCATACAAATTCCTCTGAAATGTTTAAGATGTTTGCAATATTTCATTAAATCTATGTCTGTTAACGGTCTTTTGGGTAGGCTTTTTATTCGTTTTTTGGATAGGGTCGTAATTTTAGCTCTATCCGAATATCGATGGGACCGCTTTTTATAGATTCATTCTGATGTGTAACATCTAAAACAATTATTGGAGCATGTTGAACAAATTGATCAGGCGATAAAAGTGGTTGGGGAGTGCGTCCATAGTAACTTTGTTGAAATTTCAAATACATTTCATATAATAGAGCATACCGATTTCGATCAAATTTAATATTAAGATCATCATATGGATATGTAGTGGAGTTGAGGTGAACTTTATCACACAGTTTTGCAGTTTTTTGCTTTGTATTTTAATAAAACGTGCTCTCACACTGATTACAACCATCTGGGCTCCTTAAATATGACAGCATATAAATTATAAATTTTTTTAATGTTTTATATCGGTAATAATACGAAATACAATTACATATATCTTCTGTTTCCTTATATGAATTATCAGCAAAATTACAATCTTTCTTATGTAATCCATTGAAGGAATATATAAATGGTTCTGATAGACATGATCTCAATTCATTTAACATAGAATAAAAAAATATTCGATGATCATCATCAATTAAGTCACCATATTTTGATAAAAACGTTTCTAAATATTGCGGGAAAGACATTTTCTTCTTTTTTATTGTACCACCTGTTTGATACTGAATTACAAATTATTTCGCTCTGTTAGTAATGTGAAACTGTGCCATATATATCAACAAACCACAAAATACATACCGATGTATACATCTATCCATGGGAAACTTGTTCCAAGGTATATATATATATATACCTACACCTACATATATACCGACACAGACACATCCATCCATATATATATATTTAGTA